>BMAT01009329.1:13830-26246 GCA_019649035.1 Elysia marginata | reverse complement strand
CCCCCCCCCCCCCTCCCCCTTTCCTGCTCCCAACATTTTTAGTGCGTACTTAAAGCTAAATAATGTTTGACAATGCAACACATCACTTATCAGGACCAAGTCTGAGCCTGTCCCATTTGATCTTTAGTTTATTAAACAGAACTTTTCTGTGTACGTAGAAAAAATTTGAAAATTTGTTCTTCGTTGCATAAACATTCTGGAGTTAAATTTCATAAAAAAATTTTAAATTTTATCTCATATTTTTCAACTGTATAAGTGATGAATGACTTAAAACTCAAAACCAAATAACAACAAATTTGATCAATGAATTTTTAATGTTACTCTTCCAAAATTTTCCTTATGTATATTGCTTAGGTGAGTGAGAACCCTAGCAAAAAAGATTGTCAAATTGCCAGCTGATACTGTACAGTTAGCTTTGTCCATTAAAAAAAAAAATCTTAAATCCAATTATTTTAGTTAACACAACCCTCAGGACAATCATGATAATAAAATTTCTATCCTTAATCATAGATAACATATTTTCGGTTACTGAAGGGGTTGTCTGCATAATTCCTCATACATGCAAGCACATAGCAGGCTTTAAACTATCTTTATCACGTTATAGTTTGTGTATAAAAGAGCACTAATGATATTATCCGCAGAGATTCCAGAAGCAGGAGAGTGAGGTGGATCGCCAGCTTCTTACGGACATGCAGGTACCTCTACTGAACGATGCATCCTCCGACAGCCGTTTGGTGATGCGCATGGAGATAATGGGTAGTGAAGAGGACAGGCAATGCTGGCGACATGTTGCCAGGCCTGGAGGGAGCAGACTGCTGTTTAAACCACTTCAGGTGAGCTATCCAGTCAGTCATACAGTCAGATAAGTGAATACAGGAGGATTTTTCTTTTAGAAAGTTCCAAAATAAGGTCCAGGTGTCCTATTTTAAACCAAGAGTTAAGAATCATTTGGGACAGTTTTTTTTCTTCTGTTTTAATAATTTCATACTTTATCCCATTTTAGAAACTTGAAACTCCTTTCTGCCCTTGATAATGTTTACTTTATTCCTTTTGAACAGTGCAGATGATTCTCATTTGCTTTTTTTTCTACGACAGGTTCGCAGGCTTAGTGAAATTGTTCAGTGTTGCAGACAAACTGATCCAGTGCGAGTGGAATGGGCTGTAGAGAATCGGCCTGATGTTTCTCCAGGCCCTGTTTTTCAATGTTGTATTGACATCTTACACACACCAGAGTCCATCTGTGACTATGAGGCAGCACTCAGTGAAGACCTTGATGATCTGGTGCGAACGTTTTATGTGCGTGACCTGAAAGTCATGTCTAAACAAGAAGACACGGTGAGCAAGTATAAGAAATAAATTTGATCATGTCTCAGCTTGCACTGGTAAAAAAAGATGCGAGTTCACAGAGGCTTTTATAAAGTATATTTATTTAATCACTAAATAAAGAATAGTTCTTAACTGAAAACAAAAAATTAAAAGGAAAGGCAAACTGCATGCTTATTTACCTTATGGTTCTTTACACCTCTGTATTTTCAAATGGGTAGACATTTGACCAAAGTCACTTTTTATGATTTTGAGGTATTTTCAAAAAGATGTTTACCTTTAGAAACTTTATGTCTCAAGCCAAAAGACTATGTATCATACTGAACATTATGGACTAGTGCATTTTCATAATCTTAATTTCAGATGATCAAGAAGTGATAACCGAACTGCTCTTTAACATTGTTCCCTTTTGGCCTAAGTCGTCCTCTATTTTTTTAAAAAGCAATTTTAGTTACTTTAGTTTTTTTCCCTTACCACAATATTTTCCATTACCAAATTTTAAAAAAACTTGTCTATGAAAAAAAAAAATCCCACAGGAGCCTCCCAGGTCTTTCAACTTTGAACCTGCAACCCTCAAGCGTACCTTGTCTGAAGCCTTGGACTTGAAACAGACCGAGCAGTTGTGCTGCGAGCTCGGTATCAGCTCCAAGGACATTGGAAACTTCCATAAGAAGTGAGCATAATGTAGAAAGTTTTTTTTTTCATTTAACTGTTAAGCACACAAATGATGAGCCTTAATTATTGCTTACTATGACCAGAGAAGGAGGCTGGGAAAACATGTTTCATGAATCAAAGTTGTTTTTTTCAGAATAGTTTGAATAAGGTTTTGTAAAGTATTGGTTGTACCGTGGTCTTTCTCATTGGTGTGATGTTTATCTTTATGACTGGATGAAATAAAATGTACTCTGTAGGCCTGTAATTTTTGGAATTTACAGTTCAAGCACTCAATTTTTTCAAAATGTTTTCAAAATCCCTGCGTTATCCTTTGGCCATTTGAGCAGGAAGTTGAGAGTTTTAAAAAAATTCTACAACTTTCTATAGAATTCTGAAATTTCAAGGAATGTTATGCATTTGCAAGCTTTGAATGAGAGTGTTGTATAACAATTTTGAGTGTGAATTTTCATTAGGGACTTATTTGAACTATAGAAAGGACAATGGTCTTCATACTTTATGTAAGTCAACGTTTAAGGGTGCGATTGTGGTCTTTTTACTGCTCAAAAATAATTTGTTTAGTTTAAAGTTTTAGGTTTTTGAAGAGATGAATGATATTTGTTTTAAGTTTGTAAAATATTTACCCCTTTGGCCAATAGACTAATGAAAGAAAAACTGACAGCATTTATTTTTCAGTCTGTTGATAATAATCACACACTGTTGATAATTCAATTAACAACAACAAAAAAATCCCTATAAAGATTGCTACCGTGGCAATATCCAAACTCAAGAAGTAAGTGTTGAGGGTAAATGCAGTGATCAACGGGCCAATCTTGTTACAACTTGTCATTATTATGTGTAGCGTTCCCACAAAATGGGTCTACAAGAGCAACTTGATATCTAGGAATTTAAAAATGTGTAAAAAGTTCTAAAAAACTTTCAGGGAGTAGAAAAAAACCCAAAATGTTTAAATATGTTGATGACTTGGTTTATCTTATTTTGAAATTTTGGGATCATTGACCATTCTCAAGAAAATTAAAAAAAAACATACCAATGAGCTAACATTGAAAGATTTGATATAACAAAGGTTTTAAAGGGACCATGAACTAGTCCTTAAGATTATTATCTTATTTCCAGCCACAATTTCACCTGTTTTATGGTTGAATGAAATGGAACAAGAAAAGTTTGACCATTTCATAAAAATAAAACCAGTTTTCTTAATCTGTATATCAGTGCAAGTTAATTTATTTGATGAGAGCGGTTTAACTTTGAAAGATTTGAATTTGTAAAAACTCCCTTCTTTTCAAGGCACAAAGGCATTTTTATTTTGTTATCGATTTCAGATTTACATCAGATAGCGAAGTTCAAGTTCAGCTTGTTGAGGAATGCCTGCGGCGATTTGGCCATGAAAAGTTTGTTTCACATCTACCAATGATCTTAGATAAGCTAAAGTTGCCTAAAGATTTGGGAATAGTGGAATCAAAAGCATCCAATTTGGGACCCCCTCTGAAACCTACTTCACCTGGAGGAAAAGAATCCAAGGGTGAGGAAAGCAGCTTAACTGCATGCAAGTCTATTGACAGCTCCATTAGCAGTCATAGCCCCAACAAAAACAGGATAGCCTATGATTGCAAATCACAAAATGTTAATATCCAGCACCACCATTTACCTGAAAAGAGCGATGCTTTTTTTCACGATGGATCTTCCCTTGACTTTCATAGCCAGTACAAAGAAGAAGGGCTTCTTCACTCTAATGCCTCAGCCTCAAAAAGCGGCGCATCAGCACTTAACCTAAGTGGTGCCTATAGTGTTGACCTGGAACCCCAGTTGGCTTCAAACCAAGACCACCACAATCATCATCATGCGGCTACAAACAAGCTTAACAGCAGTAGTGGATATGCCTCTGGTAACCATCACGGGGCTCAGTCTTCTCACAGTCTTTCTCTCACGCATAACAACAATCTTCATTCTGTAGACATTTGTAGTGTTGTGGCCCATGCTGACACCCTGGAAGTACCTGAGTCAAACATTCAGTTGCCACACTATCCCTCCAATAACAACCAAGCATATCCCGAGGTCACTGAGGAACTTTGTGTATCTACAAGTGGTCCTCAGGCTTTTGCTGGTCACAAGGCATTTGGCCCTAAAGACTCAAACCTTCATGACCACAGGGAACAAACATCTAAGAAAGAAGTGTTTGGTATCCATACTATTGTTTAGATGTGTGGGAACTTTTTTTACCATCAGAAATGTCCTCTGTAAAAGGTGACTATATTAACTTGTTTAGACTCATCATTTGTTTGAGCAACTATACTTTCTGAACATCTAGTGGTATCTTTTTGACTTAGCAGTTATAATCAGGATTAAGTGCAATTTATAGAATTTTTGTATGTATTTGAATCAAAGCACAAACTTTGGCCGTGAAAATTATGAAGCGAAAAATTCTCTCACACACACCTCAGGTGAAAGACTTTTAAAAAATGTTTTTATTTTATCATGGTTATGTAGTTTGACAATCTTAGTAAAGCTTACTATGCAAGTGAATAAGAAGAAAGTTGGTTGCTGTTTTTGTAGAGACAATATTTTGTAGTCTTGGGTTTAGAAGTTAAAAAAAACTTGGGTAAACGTATGATTTTTAAAAATGATAAAAAATGTAATATGGCTTCCAAAAGCAATGGATATTGCAAATTAACATTTTGTTAATGTGATTATATTTTGAAATGGCCGAGGTAGAGTGTTAATGAGCAGATCTTCTCTAACTTATTGTAAACTACTAGAAGTAGTTATTTTTTTATTTAAGAGCTCATGATTATAAGGGGCATTGTTTGGCTCATTAGTTCTAGTGGGCAACACTGTGAAGAGTGCACTAGACTGAGAGTCAACATGTTAGCAAAGTCCACTTTCGGTAGCACACAAAGACAGTTGCAAACTTAGATCTTGTTACAGACAAGATGAAAGACAGAACAAGACAATACTTGAACGGAGTGGCAATCAAACCCTCACTTTTTGCTGGCACCCACCACCTGTCCAAAGGAGAGACCAGAAAAGCATACTGCTAAGGCTACCTTCTAGTTCTACTACTTGGTTATATAGAGTGTTCTTGTATATAGAATCATCATAAGCATGTTTCATCTTCAATTATAATATGTTAGCAGTTTTTATGTTTTAAGATGCAGTCCTTATCTTATGTTTATCAAAGAGTTTTTTTGCTGCTGGAAAAACAGTATGTCTGTTACATTTGTTGGATACTTATTTTGTGATATTGTTTGTGCACATTTCTAGTCACTGTAAATATTTTTTTTTTATGCTGGAAGCTTTCCGAGGAATTAAAAACTGTCACATAAAACCTATTGTATATATGCTATTTTCAAAAAAGGTTTTACATCACTTATACTGTTTTTGTGTCCTGCTTATAATAAAAATCTAAATTTGTTTGCTTTTTAACCTATAAATTTAATTAACTTTAAATGAACAGTTTTTAAATTCTGTAGTTAAAGAAAATGCGCAACACTTTTCTTTTTATTCATGAAGAACAGAATTCCATCAACAATTATGTGCATAATTTGTGAAGCTTTCTTTCTGTCTTAAAAAGAAATATTTCTACCACAGCCATGTAAAAAAAGATAAACATAAAAAAGATTCTATGTCTTGGAGATTGAATAACCCCAATGGTTGCATATATAAAATAGTCAAAAACAAAAAATTTCTCTTACGCAATGAGACTTTGAATAGATGCACATCGGCTTTAATTGTATCTCTTTTGTTTTGTGAGAATGCCATTGTATGATATTACAAGACGTAGTTTCACCATTTAAACGGAGATTGTGGTTTGTAATGTAAGCAGCTTTACACACAAAATCCTTTATCAAGTTTTTTTGTAATCGTATCCTTTGTTCTGTATATTAAAAGTTGCTTTAAAAATGTATCAGTTTTTAAAATGTCAAGACTCTTTAACATTTGTTTTCTTCTTTTTTTCCAGAATATGCCTGAATAATTCTTTAAATTATTTTTACTTCCAATTGTTCAAATACTTGATTTAAGGGCAAATGATATTGAATTTAGTAAGGAAGTTGTTTTTGCATTTTCTTTATTGACTTTTTTAAACCATACAAATCTCCTCTTTTAATTTTTATCAAACTAATAGGCTTTATTTGTTTTTCCATGATTACTTATACTGTATTGCACATGAATATCCTTATTACAACTCATTATGCATGACTTTGAGCTTATAATGCATTTTAATTTGTAGTGCCTTACTTAATTGTAAATAAGAAATGCAATTTTTATTATGTGATGCAAATCTATTTTTTTATTGTCCTTTATCTACCTTTTACTATTTTTCACATGGGTCTCTGTTGAACCAAGTTGTGAGCATCAAGTTGTGAACATCGTTTTAAAAACCTTTTACAATCAGAATAGTTTTTATTTGGAAAAATATACTTCCCTCTGTACTCTTAATGATTTTTTGATATGTTGATACTTTTGATACACAGTGAACTCATTTTATTCAAATCTTTTAAATGCAGCCGGGACCTGTTTTAACAGCTATATTTTCCTGACCCACCAAGGCTACATTCATTTTGTTGGCCCCTTGCCATTGTCATTTTTGTGAACTTTTCCAATGTTTTTCTTAATATATTTTTCATTTTTCTAACTGCAGTGGGTTTTTTTTGTTTCTTTATACAAGGAAGTTTAAGGAAATATTGTTTAATTCAAGAAAACTGTTCTTCCATATCTTGTGTGTATCATTGAGCTTGTTAGATCATTGCTCATCTTATGGTAGAAAAACAATTAAAAATGTGCTGATTCATTTGTTCTAAAATGCAAATAAATGTAAATGGGTATATTAGTAGATGTCATATGCCATATTTAGGTCGAAAGGTTATGAAAAACTAAAGTGTGGGAAACTATTTTACCAATGCTGTGAGGATATATTGAAATACTTGGTAACATATCGCAAAGCAAAAGAAACCCACCTGTATCGCAATATAGAATAATTAGGATAAGTGTAATTTACATTGACCATTGCTATGCTGTCACATCCGTCCAATATTTACTATGTAAACATTTTGTCATATGTGTTTCATTCTATATGTTCCTAGTCTGATCTCAAATCAATTAGTTTTAATGTATAGAGAGTAAATCAAACTTGTTTGAGAGATACTTAGCCCAAGAGTTCTACCTTCCAAGGCAAACCGACATATCTGACATAATCTGACATAAGTTTTTTCCTTTTTTTTTGTCTTATTTTACTGCTATCAAATATATCTGTCTTATATGAAAACAGCATTGACATAACTCCACTAGAAAAAGTATTTTTGACTTAAAATACCGTGCGTCAAAAGTTTTTCTTTTTGCTAAATCATACAAAGAGCAGATATGTCGCTCTGCCTGTGGGTGGTAGTGTACTCCTATGCAGTTGTATACATATCAAATATCAACTAAATATAAGTCACATATTATTTTTTCAAAGCGTTTTTTACAGTCTTTTCTAACCTTATCTGAGTCTGCTAAATTGTAAGAAAATCTGACTTGAATGGCTGATGAGTTTACCAATGGTTTGTAAACTTAACCTGTGCTTATGTTAACCCCTGTGCAAAATTACAGTTCAAAGTGGCCTATTGCAGCTTAATTATATGTTTTTTGACCACTCACTTTAATGTGCCCACTAAGAAGAAAAAAACATTTTGTAAAAAAAAATCATTGGAGTGTGTGTTGTTAATAGTGGTCTTTCTTCTTTCTTTTTTGTATTTTGTTTCAACTCTGATCCGGGCTTTGGCAATGAAGGCTGTGGTCTACTACTTTTAGGAAAATAAATGCAAAACAAAATGACAAAGTGTAAAAATTAACTCTACCTTGAAAAACAGGAAGTGAGAATGTACTTCAATTTATTGATAGAAAAGTAGAGGCAGGAGCTCATTCTAAATTGAGGACTAATTAGAGAAAATTCCTCCCTGACTTTTTTTTTTGCTCTTTTTGTGATGTTGTTTTTTTTTTTACTGTAGACGGAATGATAATATACCATCCACCACCCCCTTTTCCCTCTCTCAAAAAAACTGCTAGAAACATCTGTCATGAGATCTAGATTCAAGGCAAAAACTAAATTTGTGTATTGATTATTGTGAAACCTTTTTTTTCACTTTGTTGTATATTTTGTACAAGGAACAAGAAAATAAGCATAGATTTGTTGTAACATTGAATTATTGTCTTTATCTATTACTAACAAAAAATAAAACAAAACAAAACAAAAAAATCATTCTGTTATGACATGGAAGGACTTTATTTTGTTTTTGTATTGGTTGTCAGTTAATGAACATCATACAAAGATCATAATTCTTGTACATCAGTCATAAAATTTGTTTTATTAAAATGAATGTGTAAAAACAAAGGGGTAAAAACTGAGTTCCTTTACATGTTGGAAGATCCAGTATGTTTTATTATTCTTTTCGGAAGCAACCAGCAATATGAGTAAGGGAGTTGTGAAAAATACCTGTACCTACCCTACTTTTACAATATTGTAACCTGTCAACCCATGTGGAAGGTTGATAGTTCCATTTTCCACCCACCTAACAGCATAATTATGTCTCTGAAATCTGGCAAATGAGTTGGATGTCAGAAATTTCAGTTTGAGAAAACACCTTTCTTCAAGTAGACTTTTTCTTTATCTTTTTCTCTATATTCTAAATCAAAAGAATTTCTATGAAATGTCTTCAAAAAGGGCCATCAAATGTAAGTTTTTAACACTTGGAAGCTCAGAAAAAATGTGTTATTTAAATTATATAATGTGAAATATGCGACATTTAACTCATTTGCACCTGTATGTGAGACATAATAGCATTGATTGCATATCAAAAGTTATGAGTACAGACAAAAGGTCACTGAATTTTTTTTTTAAATAGATAAATCTATGAGAATATGCCATCATTGAATTCAGAAGAAGGATCCGTCCAGAAGTTATGCAGTCTGCATTAAGCCAGCAAACTTAGAAGTTTAATTGATATCTACTGAACAGTTGAATGTCTTCTAAAGGTCATAGAGAGTTGCAGTTCCTTGTTGGATAGTGGCTTGTTGTTGTTTTTAAACTCCAGTGCATTGTAGTTGCAACATTAGCATCATCATCAAAATTTTAAAAAGGATTTCTTTGTTAAAATTATAGCAAAGCCAAAATTATAACTTTTGTTTTGTAGTTGTGATTGAAAACACATCAGCATGTGTAGTACATGTGCATGTAATCGTGAGGATGGAAATTGTTGGTGAAGAAGATGATAATGATGCCAAAGAGCATGACAAATTGGACAAAACCAAAACTGTAACTATAATAACAATACTTTTTATGATAGTAAAATTAACAATACAACAATAGCATCTAATGACAATAATAATAAAATTAATAATAAATTAATAATTATCATAATATTACAGATAGTAATAACAATGATAATAATAGTATTAATAATAATAGTAGTACTACTCATAATAAAAATAATAATAATAATTATAATCGTGTTAATAATAATAAAAATAACAACACCAATGTTAATCATAATAATAATAATAATAATAATAATAATAATAATAATAATAATTATAATAATAAAAATAATCATAATCCTACAATAATTATATTTAGTGCCGCATCAGTAGTAGAATTTACTTTAGCAGCAGTACCATTAGTACTTTATATAAAATAGTAGTAGTAGTGGTGGTGATCGTATTACTAGTATCATTTTCTTTATAACAATTGTTGTTATCATTATTAACATCATCCTTATTCGTTAATTGTAGCAACTGTGGTAATTGGTAGTTGTTACTGCAAACGTGGTGATGAATGATTAACCTTAGTGAGATGAAAATTCAATAAAAACGACAATGATGATAACATGATAATGATATGTATTGCAACACCTGAAAGTTAAATGTTAAGGACAATAGAAGAACAAGATTGGTAAAATGCAATAAAAAAAGACCAAACATATGGAAGGAGTTTTCATTGGTCACTTAAGGAGTCCAAAGGACTAGCTCAGTAGCTGAGATGTCACCTAGCCTGAGCTGATTTCAGTATAAATTGAAAATGAGATTAGAACGCAAAATGATGGTTCTTGCCTGCAAGCAATTGGCGTCAAAGAGGAAGTTTTTCAAAAGGAACGATAATGTGCGCTCTAATCTCATTCTCGATATTTCAATGTACATGTGTATTTCAAAAAATGTTTTTTTTTTAATTAATATCTTTTGCAGTTCACTTGCCAGTTCACTCTCAGTAATAAAGTTTTCAACTACCGATATACAGCATGTAAAGTACTGCAATTTTAATAAGTAATATTTACCTCCTAATATTTATGAGATCCGTTCAAGGACACTTTAAACAATTTGATATATGCCCTTGATAATGATCAGGTGGCGTTTCAGAAATAAACTTATCTCGTAGATTCTTTTTTCTCACAAATAGTTTTGTAAAAAGAACTTGTTCAAATATTATGTTTATGTTTTCTAGGTCGTAGTGCTGGCATGAGATTACAAACGTAAAGACAAGCTGTCTCACTATCTATCAATTTAATTCATAAGACTGTGTAAGCACAGGATTTCTTTATTATGTCCAGTTTTATAAATATCATAATCTTATAATCCTGGGCACAAGGCTACCAGTTCATGAATGAATTGCAAGAAAAAAAATGAATCATATCATTAATAAGGAATTCCAAAATATCTACAGTGTGCAAGAGCATTGTTAATTTTTCACTTAAAATGCTTCGAAAGCTTTGGCACTCGCTGTTCATGACTTCTTTTTATATTAATCTCACAGTGTGAAACTAAATAAGAAATATTTGATCAATATTTTAAAGATGAAGTATTCAGCGTTTTAACAAAATGGCTCCCATTTTAATTGGTTTTAAAGTTAAAAATGGCAGTTTAAATCCCCCTACCTTCTCAAACTTGATTCAATCTTAATTTACCAAAACGGTTGCAAAAGGTAGGGAGTAAAACGTAATATACTTCAATAACCAACCATCCATCGTTGAATTAAAATGGATACCTGCCTGACGGAGTCTATTATGTAATTGAGAAGGCGATGAGTGTTTCCTATGCTTTTGCCGCCTTTCATTGTGCCTCACAGGTGTCCGAGGTGAAGTATTGTGTAGTTATTAGAGACTTTGCGCGCCGACGACGATTACGTAGGGGGTACATAGGTAGCGTTGTTAGCACACGATTGGATGGCGGACCCAGTTAGCCCATCAGCCATCTTGTATTTCCTTTGCTATGGGCTTCGTCCTCCTGAGCAGGCCCGCAGTGCATAAAATCTGATATCAACCCGCACCAGCGTTACGAGCATTTAAAGCAACCATGATGTTGGACATAATAATACTGATGTAAACTATTATTAGTGATCGCGATAGTTAAGTCATACATTGTTATTGTTGGTATTACAAGTAAAGAAGTTTGAAAACAAAGACAGAAACAAAAATGTAAAAAAAAAAATTTCTATAATAAAAAAACGAAAAATTATTTCAGAAACAGCATTAACAGGAATCGATTATTACAGCATAAAAAATACAATTGACTTAAAATAATAATAATAAACGATGATAAAAATAATAATAATAATAATAATAATAATAATAATAATAATAATAATGTCTATTTATAATTGAGCTAGAACAAAAAAAGACAAACTACTCGAATATTTGTAGCCTGGACCACACAGACTTATCAAATTTGGCCCAAAGTTATAAAACGCCATGGAGGTTGGAGTGGGCATAGTTTTCTTTTTGCCAATAGCCAGTGCATTTGTTAAAGATAAAGCTAAAAGCTGTTTTAGAGTGAAAGAAATAGAATCTTAAAAGTACTTCCGATGAGATTTCAACAACGAAGATCAAGATGTTCATAAAGTAATGGGTTTGGCACCATGCGCGTTACAAATTTTCGGTAATATAGCTTTCTAGATCTAGATGTAAAAATCGAAAGCTTGTGAAAATGGATTTCACACATTTTTTATTTCCAGATCCAAAATGAAACGTTAACCTTAATGAGAATAACTATTCGAAACAAGACTTGATATTGTTTTAAAATCACTGGTAATTAACATTCAGCGCTGTTGGCACTTTACCGTTGATTCTAGACTGTTTAGTTTTAACATTATTTGGGGCTCTACATTAGATCTAGATAAAAAGGGGTCTTAATTCTTACTTCATATTACCGGGGAAAAAGGATGGGGAAGTAGAGAAATTAGGAGTTTGAGAGAATGCAGAAGGTAAGAATAGATAGAGAATAAAGAAAAAAAATCGGGAAAGAGAAGAAAGAGAGAAGGAAATAAAAAAGTGATATTTATCTTAAATGCTAAGAGAATAATTATGATGGATTGGAGAACGTATGAGATTTAAAAGAAAAAAAGTGAGAGATGAGGCAGATATAATTATATATTGATAAATAGAAAAAGTAACATTAAT
>BMAT01009325.1:87907-98377 GCA_019649035.1 Elysia marginata | reverse complement strand
GTTATATAGACCCCAAAACTCTTCAAAGTAAGTAATTGAGGCAGTGATAAAGTCTATCACGTCTTATAACTAGTTTGCAAGACTGTAAAAGCGACTCTCTCTCATACACTCTCCTTCTCTCTCTCTTTCTCTGTCTTTACATTAATTCTTATCCCATTTTACTTACTTACAAGTGCCGGACATTCAGTTAGATATTGAATTGGTAATGATATAATCAGGTCGTAATCGAACATGAAAACAAAGTCAGATGGAAATCAAACCGAGTATTTAAAACAATTATTATACCTAATTCCAGGTTCGCCCACTTCTTGGTAGCGCACTTCTAGCTCATTGACATTTCTGCTGTACAGAGAACCTGTAGAAAGAGGTAAGTAGTCGAGGTAACAACAATCTAGTACTATAGATGATAAAAGAGCAGAACAGAAGGAGTAGGGCACGGCAAAGTAATGGTAGTTTTCAATGTTTTCGCACATCCTGTGAGACTCAGTTACCTATCTTTTCCTGTGTGGACACTTAGGATAAATATGATGCACGTTTCCACTAAACTAAGTATCGGTACCGGAGCGTATAACATACGCTCAGGTTAGTACCCTCCCAGCCACGGATCACCCATGCTACGCCTGAATAAAACTACATAATTATCTGTCGCTTCTGGACTTTTGCATCAATCTGTCGATCAAGAGTCAGGCTTCACTTCCATAAAAAAGTTATAGTTACGGAGATATTGACATAGGGTAAATGCAAAAAGTGTGGAAAACCTCCAGTATCATTTTAATTCCGTCAGTGCAAGCAATAGATGATTTTCATTCATTATCCCTCAGAAGACCAACCATGGAAAAATGGAAATTATTTTTCTGTTAACAATACATTTGTTAAAAATCTCTTTTCTCTGTATATTTCTACATTTTTATTATGAAGTTTGGTTTTCTAAAGAAAAAAAATGGTTAAACTTTATCATGAAGAATAAAATTACTAAAAATATACAAAATGAATAAAAAATTAGTAAAAGTCATGGAATGTCTATGAAATTATCCAAAACGGTTGGCCTCCTCAGAGTTAAGATAGTTTTTGTTCCATTTAAATCATTGATATTGTGTTGTAGACGTGTCGGACTCAGCATAGCTATTACCTCACGCGGCCCTAGACCTAAAGGGCTTTATCTACAACTAATTTTAAAGCAGATGAAATTTTTGTGTTCAGCTAAAGCCTGAGCTTTTTTGGCCACAATACTAATTATTAGTGTAGACGCTAGAATTATATAATTATGCCGCACTTTTTCATACAAAACCGCGTGTAGTCTTTGGGCATTGAGACTTCATTAGGCAGAAAGAGCCTTAGACCGCGAACATACTGAGCCCGGTCCGTATCCAGCCCAGAAACGGAAACAAAAAGAGCAACTAAGATACACTGGGGGATCAATGCTGGCAGCTATGATCAGACTGTACTTTTGTCAGCCGTATCACAGTTGTGGGGCCTAGATAGCTCAGTTGGTAGTGGCTTCGCTCCGTGGCCAAGAGGTCGCGGGTTCGAAACACAGCCGAGCACAGTCCGGGCCCCTACTGGTTTGGTCGGTGTCAGTATAATGTGACCGGCTGAGGCTAAGTCATGGTATCCCCGCTAGTCTCTGGGTGGCAGCCCGTACATTGTCATTGGGACCCAAGCCCTGAGAGCACCTTTGAAGTGGAATTGGGCTTGTAAAAATACCCTTAAATCAATCAATCAAACGTATCACAGTTGTTGTATTTTTTTTTCGTTGCTGGACAGAATACGGATCGGGTGCAGTATGTTCGCGGTCTTAGGCTCCCATGCTTAAATCAAATTAGGGTACATTACGGATGGGTCATTACAGGTGGACCGTAGTTCGTCCAACGCCACAATTGAAAAGGCAGTCTTCATTTGGGTGTTTGTCTTACTTCGACTCAAACCTGATCGTAATTTCCATTCGACTCTAGGCGGTAGGTTGTTAGGTTGTTTGAGTTTTAACGTCTCTTTTTAAATACAAGGTTATATCAAATATGGAGCTTCGGACAATTGAAAGTGTGCTGCCACATTGTGATGTAAGGAGCGCTTGCATACACCACGCCCAGTCACATTATTCTGACACCAGGCCGACCAGACTTAGCACTATATCCATAATGCCAGACACTAGGCGGATCAGCTGCTAATACCAATTTTAAAATCCTTGGTTTGACTCGGCCGGGGATCGAACCACGCACCTCCCGATCTCTGAGCGAGTGTCTTACCGCTAGACCACAGAGCCGGTGCCAATCACCGCACAGGAACTTGAACTGATTGTACACTAAAATACCATCTACACTTTCTATTTTGTTAAGCTTATACATGTAACTGTTTCAGGTTGGACGTTTCGATGTCCAATAGTATGACTTGCTCAGGACTGGTGATGGATTTTGAAAAAAAAACTATGAATCATTCTACTTGCTCTTTGTTCAGGCTAATACCAATTTTAAAATCCTTGGTTTGACTCGGCTGGGGATCGAACCACGCACCTGCCGATCTCTGAGCGAGTGTCTTACCGCTAGGCCACATAGACGGTCTTTAGGCGGTAGTCTATCTGCAACAGTAAGGCCCAGGGTTGTGATATTCTTTTGTGCTGCGCAGTTAGCCTGGACGTTTCAGGTCTCTGTTTGCACTAACCAATCAATCCAAAAATAAAACATACCGGTACCATAGACCCGATAACACATTTTGATTGATCCTTGTCCTCTGGTTTTGATCTGTATTCCAGTTACCTACACTTTCTCACAAACAATACACTAGATGTACTTACACGTATGGTCCTTCTTTACAGGCTCAATGTTAAGATCATCGAACTCCAGTGCGAGACGGAGATCTTTGTTTCCCGATACCTTATAAATAATTGAGAGAGAAAAAAAAATTTATAGAGAGAACTGACTTTAAGCAACATGTGTATACAGGTGCGTTTTCAGTTGAGATAAATTGAACACAAAATAAAGTGATTACAATTGCGCGCAAGGAAATAATTTTAGTTATAAAAATATTTCAAAATCTTTTTGAACATTTAAGATATCAGTATTATATTTGAGAGCTATTTAAAAAATTTTCTCACTCTTCTTTTGTTTTGGGTGATACTATTATTTGAAAAATTAATCATTTACATGTATATACTGTATGGACGAGAGGAGAGGACATTTAAAAAAAACAGCCCTAAATTAAGAAAAATAGTGTGTTACTTTTAGGTCTATTAGAGCTTCGAATACGCATTAAAAGCAATAGTATTGTGGTTTTGTATTCCTCTTCTGACATAAAAGAGATAAATACCATCCTATAGGCCCCCTAAATCCCTTAGCGGGATAGCGTACTTTGTTTAAGTACATAGTAGACAACAAGAAGGCAGACAAAAAAAAGTAACGACCTATTTAAGATGTACTTTTGTCCTTAAAGTAACAAAAAGATGGTTTAAGTCTCTCCTCTCCCCCCCCCCCCACTTAATGCAGCTTCAAGACTTTATACCGTTCCCCGAGTAGGGTGATACGCACCATGTCAAGTTCAACTCATTAGAAACCTTAAGCACACGTACCGTGTCTCACTACGCGTACGTGAACATCGAAAAGTAGGTCGAGTTAGCGTCAAAATTATGAAAAGAGTTTCTAAGAATAGACCCACAGACGTTCCCCTCGTGCTCACTCTTTGCTGCTTAAAGTCCGTCTTTATTATTTCAGAGCATTACAGTACGCCTGAATATTAAGCACTCGAATGCTAGAACTCAGAATACGTCAATCTCTGTTCCTAGTCAGTCAATAATTTTATAGGTGGCTTTAATGAACAAAAATGTAGATAAGTAATCTTTTTTTTCATTTTCGAAAGGCGATTGCATAGCGACTTCTTGCTTGGGAAAGGAACCCGTAATGGCTGGCACAAAAGTTTAAAGCAAAAATAAAAAAACCAAACTGTCCCCTCCCCCCAAAAAAACAACAACAAAATTAAAACAAAGTTTAAAACACCTTGATAAGCCAGCCACACTGTGCGTAGGTTTTGTTGTTGGAGAAACGGAATGTGTACGGAGCTGAGCTTGCGTTTAGTTGGATCACTTCTCCACAATCTGTTGGATTAGAAAAAGAAAATTACTAAATTAATGTGAAAAAAAAAAGAATACCACAGAAAAATCTACATGGCATGCATGCCTATCTCTTTTTCAAAAGCTTGCATGCCAATCTTTTTTGTAATAGTCTGTATGACTTTTCTTTTTTAAAAGCATATATGCTTATTTCTTTTTCAATAGCTTGTATGCCTATTTTTTGTAACATTCTGTATTCCTATTTAAACAGCTCATATGCCCATTTCTTTTGTAATATCCTGTATGCCTATTTCTTTGGTAAAAGCCTTTATGCCTATCTATTTTTCAATAGCTTGTATGGCTATATCAATCTTTTTCAACCAAATAGGGAAAAACTATGCATTCTGAAAATGATACTTTATTAAAGCCCGTATCGCCACATCAGTCAAAGGCAACAGTACTTAAACTAAAGTATTCAACATTACTATAATTATTATAATATATCTACGTCACAAATTGAGAACCATCAATCTCTTTCGCCATCGTTCTTGCAAATTGCGCATCTCTAGGTTTGACACGATAGGAAAATAATATTACGCAGCTATATAAAGGCTCTCAGACCCCTTTTGATACCTGCAATCCTCAGCAACAGATGGGTGTAGATCAGAACGAATTAATAATTGTTGGTATTTATGAAAATTGTTGATGTTGACTTTCAAGGCAAAAGATTAGTGTATGGTTCATTTCCAAATCAATATAAACATTTTAAAGATAACAAATTAAATTTCCAAGTTTCCAAAGTTCGAAATAGAAGACGCTAGGCTCGTAAAAATATGCCATAATACATGCCCATATCTAATACATACCTTAGCAACACTAACTAGAGCAACATATAATTAGTTTTTTAAAAAAAGCAACTATAGTAAATATCGCAATTAAAGCAACTCAATAACGAGATGACCATACCCACAAAGGCAGGCTTATAAGAGCAAATATTCACATTCCTTCTGCCAAGTTTTAGAATATATTGCTTCCCCTTGCTTTCTGTGGTATTTTCTTTAACCTTGACACTATACGGAATACGTTTTCTCTCCAAGTACATTCCTGGGGAAATAATCATAAAGTACTGTTTTTAACATAAAAAATTAATATGGTTAAAGTCTTCCATCTCTTTTGGCAGTATCGAGAATTCACATATTATTTCCGCCAACGGGCCGATACACACCAAAGCAAATTCATTTCATATTTCAGAGTATCACAGTGCGACTGCCTGTTAGGCGTTCAACTGTTATTATTCCACAAAGTTCAAACACCGCTTTTAGCCAGTCATCCATTTTATCGGTTCATGGATTGAGAAAAGTGTGGTTATATCGCTTTCCGAAGGCCAACTGTAGTTAGAATCGAACTCCAAACCATTGGATTAAGAGCCTGACGCGCGAACCACTGAGCCACCCTGCTCCACCTTATACGAGCTTTAAAAAAAGCTAAAATTTAAAAAAATAATACCATAACAATTTCTTGTTTAATATAAAAGATAAATTCTTTGTTTACGATAAAAAAAGCATAACTAGGCCTATAAAAAAGACAACAGTCTAGCAGTGATTTTAAGAGTTATACTGAGTTCAAGATTTCGGCAAGTGTTTTACGAATTTCATTCTAGAAAAGTCTCATATAAGTTTTTACGTTATAATTTCTCTAAGTGTTAGATCTGAAAAGGAACTTCCCGTTTACATGGTGTGTGGACACTTTTAGGCATAAGTAGGGTGAAGGATTTTTAACCTTTTTTTCTGATGCAGGTCATAGAGAAAGGGGGAGGTTGGTTGGTTGTTTGAATTTTAACGTCTCTTTTAAACAACAAGGTTATATCAGAGATGGCGCTTGGGATAACTGAAAACGTGATGCCACACTGTGATGTAAGGAGCGCTTGCATACACCACACCCAGTCACATTATCCTGACACCAGGCCGACCAGAATTAGCACTAAATTCATATTGCTAGATACTAGGCGGATCAGCTGCTAATACCAGTTTTAAAGCCCTTGGTTTGACTTGGCCGTCGATCGAACCACGCACTTCCTGATCTCTGAGCGAGTGTCTTTACCGCTAGGCCACAGAGCCGGTCTCCTAGAGTTACACATATTATAGAGTTCATAGAGTCCAAAAGAGAGCCAACCAATTTTAAACAGACGCAAAGGCGCTACGATGGGTTATGGGTTGTTGGGTTAGGGAATAGAATTTTCTTCCTGTTAGCTCTAATTAGGTTCTATTTCGGAAGTGGACCAGCTTGGTTCAGTGGTTAGCGCATCGGTCTCGGGCGTAATCCGGAGTTTGCTGGTTCGATTCCAATTAACGACTCATGTTGTAATTGCCTTAGAAAAGAATTTATGCACAATTCCCTCGGTCCACCCACCGGTAAAATGGGTACTGGCTAGAGGCAGTGCTTTACATTTGTGGAATGTTAGTATGAGAGCACCTAACATGCAGCCGTGCTGTAATACTCTGAAACGTGAGTTGAATTTGCTGTGGTGTGTATTAGCCTGCAGGGGGAATGTGTAAGGTCTTGGGGCTGCCATCGACGGTGGAAGACTAGAACCATGTTTTTTTTTAAAGTTATAATTATGCTCTATTAAAAACGATGACATGCAACGAAGCAGGACAACACGAGTTATTTTGATTATTCACATATTTCATCGAATTGAATACAATAAGAGACAACCATGTTGACTCATGAGCAATTCGCTAAAGTTAATCTTAATGTTAGAGCCCTTGAAATAAAAAAAAAGTTTCTATTGGTAGAAAATTATTCTTGTTACTTTTTATGGACTCTAAAATATATTGACTCAAGACATAGATGAACAAGAACGGATAATTTTCTCGACCTCTACAAGGGCCTTGAGTAGTACTGGTTTTTAATGTTAATTATTCAGTACTTAAGTCAGAACTCCAACTTACGCCCGATTTACATTGGTCCACCTGTAGTCTATGTCTATATCTATGGAATTATAGTATGGCCAAGTCATTACAGTTTAAATGATTGCAGAAGTTTGAAATTCTGTAGCACATTGCATCTCATGTCTATATTGATGGAATTGTGTTACATTTAAAACACTCTTCTTTTCTAAGTCATTCCGTATGTTTTAAATTTTTAGGAGGTTGTATAAAATTATGTCTCTACCGATGGACTAATGCGTCAACGGTCTTTGTATCCTAGTAAAACCTTGTTCAGTTATTTATCTTGATATTCATAACGGCCAAGTACGATATGGTACATATTTGTGGGGCGACATGGGTATATCCGGCGTAAGTCGGAATTTTGACATATTAAGTTAAAAACGTTTTTATTATACTGTACTTTATGCCCTGGAAGATGTTAGGACTTTAGTTTATCATTTTTTATCGCGATTAATTATTTTTTAAACAACAAGAAAATTGGTCTGTTATGAAGCAAAGCATTATACCAAAAAAGCTCTAAATCAAAATCAGTCTGTGCGACCAGTGTGTGGTTCTCATTGGTTGTCTCGCATTTTTTTCCATAATTTAAAATGAACAACAACAAAAAATAACAAGCTTCATTGATCTTTACTATGCGTATTGCCCTGTAATAAATCCTAATACGTCGGATAAAGGAATATCTGATTTAACAAAACGCTTTAAAAACAGATTTGATCTTCTTTTTCTGTATCTTTTGTGTTTGTAAAAAGAGTTGAAATGCTAGTCTTTCCTCCACATTTTTAACAGTTTTTTAGCAGTTTTAAACATACCTACATTTTTGGACGTTAAAGAAACTACATTTTAAAAAAATCAACAGTTTGTAAAGTATATTCAGTGACATCAAACTGAATGGCACTGGTCACCAATATGTTTTTTTTACATTTTTCCAATCTCTTGATTTTAACCTTAACCCTCGAGGCGTCTCTAAATTATTCATGTTTGTTGATATAATGTCCCTAAGTGTTAGTTCTTAAAAAAAAATTAGTACCGATATGACCAACGGTGACAGTTCTACGGTTACAATGATTTCACTGTTCGTACCTCTCACGGCTTTACAGATGCTGGTCGAGTGCTTGATGAGGGAGAAAGGGGTCCGGGATGGCAATAGAAGATCTTCCTCGCGGAAACCAGTTCGTATACAGCACAGAAATAGGTCTTTAGGTTCCGCTGTAGAATTCTGTCTGTCTTCTTTATACATATATTGCGTGGCCTTTTTCTTGAAACCTGATTAAGAAAGTTGAAAAAAAAAACAAAGGGTTTTCAGCAAATCTTTCTTTTTCTTTAATGATGGCATGAGACTGTTATAAAAAATCTCTCGGGTACTTAATGACAGGGGTTCTTTTTTTGTCCAGTTGAGTTGATTATAACGCAGTTGGTTGGGTTTTTTTCAGTTTTAACGCCCCAGTCAACTTTAAAGTTATACCAGAGACGGCGCTGTGGACTATTGGAAGCGTGCTGCCACACTGTGATGTAAAGAGCGCTTGCGCACACCATACTCAGTCATATTATTCTGACACCGGACCGACCAGACTTAACACTAAATTTATAATGCCAGACACTAGATGAATACCAACTTTAAAGTCCTTGGTTTGACTCGGCCGGAGATCGAACCACGCACCTCCCGATCTCTGAGCTAGGCCACAGATTATGGCGTAAAACGAGTTAAAACTGGCTATCTTTGTACATTGTTAAAACTTGCGTGGTAGGGTTTTCCTCCCCTTTGACATCTATCCCACATACAGACAAAAAGCTTGTGTTACACGAGATGTGGAGTCGTGGTCTTAGGGTAGACACTTGTTGTCCCTTAGACTGAGATGTCCGCGGTTCAAATCCCTGATTTGGCAGGTCAACGTGTACTTATTGAGAATAGCTAGCTATTTGCACAGATTTCTTCGCCAAACCCAGGCGTTAAATGAGTACTTGACTTTGGGCAGTGAAAGATAAGAGCATCTTGTCAGTGTCTAAGAAAAAATGCGTTTTAAAGGCTGCTTCTCTCTATGTGTGTTCGTAAGTTGATTTGGTTGGTGATGGCCTATCGAGGGACCCGTCTAAAACGCTTAGAGAGTTAGTGGATTAAATGCTTGATAAAAACGATCTTTACTTTACCGTTGTAAGAGTGAGTAAATGTCGTTGCGATCAGACCATCAATTTTATCATTGAAAAACTTTGATTAAGCGTTTGTCCTACCGCCTTTTAAACACTTTTTTTAAAGTAAAGAGGCTTTAAAGGTAGTAGGGTAAAAGAGAAAACATGTTGTATAGTACATGCAACACTGGAACCAAAAAAAATCAATCTACTTTCTTTATAATTACTAAAAGGTCTAGAGAGTCAATGGCTTTGAACTTGGTTTCATTTCGATATAAAATTTTTAAAGAAAAACATGAAAATTCTTTACTTATGAAGAATAACCTCATTAATAAGTTCACGAACACTTCTTTGGATACAAGTCGAGTTTTTGTATTTATTACTTTTTTAAACTCAAATCTATTTCCATAAAATTAAATGACCGAAGAATTTGTTAAGGGCATATACAGATTTTTTTTCACGTATTTTTAACGCCCTGTCAGCGTCATGCGAGTTTAGTGCACTTCGTATTGGAACGCATAAGTTGACGGTACGTGGGTAAAAGGTAGATAGATCAATATCAATATAGGCAGGAAGGCAGATAGATAGGTAGGCAGGCAGGTAGCTAAATAAAGAGATATATGGTGAGATTAAGAGAGGGTGAGGGTTGGGGAAAGCTATAGAGGTGTAAGAGAGTATAAAAATAGAGAGAGATAGAAATAACAGACACAGAAACCTAGTTTGAAAAACAGAGCAAGAAAGAGAGAGAGAGAGAGAGAGAGAGAGAGGCAGCAGACAGACAGAGAGATACACAGGCAGACAGACAGAAAGACAGACAAAGAGACAGATATAGACAGAGAGACAAAGACTTGGACCTAGAGACACTGAGAGGGATTCGGATACAAAAAACAGAGAGAGAGAGACAGACAGACAGGCAGACAGACAGATGAACAGACAGACAGACAGAGACAGAAACATAGACCTAGAGAGATTGAAAGAGATCCAGATTAAAAATAAAAACAAAGAGAGAGATGGAGAGAGAGAGGGGATACAAAGTGAGACGAACTGTAACTTAGTAAGAAAGGCAGAGGGAGAGAGAGTGAGAGAGAGAGAGTGGTTTTTTTATTGATTGATTGAAATTTTTACAAGCCCAGTCCATGAGAGAGAGTGGAGATAAAGTACTAAATAGTGAAACAAAACAAAAAACAACAATAAACAACAAAAGTTATAGTCGTGTCGTATACATACGGCGTGGGCAATATTTCCCGATTTTGAAAATACAGTAACTTCCCACAGGCCATCTGCGAGTCCCACTGCCACTGTGCACACAGAACGTTAGCTGGTAGACTTGCTCAGACGCTAGCAAACAATGGAGAATGA
>BMAT01009323.1:75876-86531 GCA_019649035.1 Elysia marginata | reverse complement strand
TCAAAACGCCCACATGTATTTTAGTTGGTACTGGTAGACTGCACTGAGGTCAAAACGCCCACATATATTGTAGTTGGCACTGATAGACTGCACTAAGGTCAACAGAGGTCAACACGCCTACATGTATTGTAGTTGGTACTGGTAGACTGCACTGAGGTCAACAGAGGTCAACACGCCTACATGTATTGTAGTTGGTACTGATAGACTGCACTGAGGTCAACAGAGGTCAAAACGCCTACATGCATTGTAGTTGGTACAGGTAGACTGCACTGAGGTCGACACGCCCACATGTATTGTAGTTGGCACTGATAGACTGCACTGAGGTCAACACGCCCACATGTATTGTAGTTGGCACTGATAGACTGCACTGAGGTCAACAGAGGTCAACACGCCTACATGTATTGTAGTTGGTACTGATAGACTGCACACGGGTCAACACGCCCACACGGCGACGAAAAAGGCCAGAATTCTGGACTTTTAGTTTTTTCTTTGATCTGCCTGGGCTGACCACGCGCATCCCCAAGGGATGCTGATTACTAGCGATAAAGATGTCAGAAGGCAATTAATGACCCCACGAGCGTCCGAATACAGGGGCAGGTAACTGAGTGCGCCAGAAACCCCAAAATTAGCTTTATCTCACCCCAAATTAAGCCTTGATCACGTCGACTCACGCTGGATTTATCTATTTCACTGTGTTAATCAAACCTTCCTCTTCAATTGCATATTTTTTATTTCGAAATGCGTTGGAAAACAAGATTTTTACAGTCGTTTTAAATTAGAGGGTGAAAATTCTGGAATGTTAGTGAAAACTCTTTTTTAATTTCATTTAACTAGCTTATTCCCCGATAGATTTTGTTTTTTTTATTTTTGCTAACATCAGGAAAACCTTTAGCTTTCAGTAGTAACAAAAAGTATTGCAGACTCAACAAAATCTAAAAAGTTACAGCGCTTTTAAGTTACCCATAGTTGAATTTAGCCAGAAACTAGATCTTTGCAGTTTTCCTTATGCTGTTTGGTATTAAAGCAATAATATTTAAATTTATCTACAGTAGAAACGTGTGCGTTGTGTGTGTAGTGAATAAAATCTGTGGTATATCTGGCCCCCCTGGATACTACCCATGTTTGCGGTGTTATGAAATTAAACAGCAAATCCAACTTCAAGAAACCGAGAGTATACATGAGAGAACTTTGCAGTCTCTTGACGAGAATTTAAATAATAATTTTTTGCAAAGTGTCCGCGACATAAAGAACGAAAAACACCTTTTAATGCTTTTCACCAACTAATGATTGACATAGATCTCCACCATTTTGCCCGTACATAATTTCATACTTCTTGGTCTGTTGTGAGGCATCACAGATTTTTAGAACAGGATGCTGTCAAAATTGATTTTAAAAAAAACTGCCGAAGAGAAAGCAAAACTTGCAAAAGAAACAGTGTTATGTGAAAATATGGACAAAGATGGGAGAAAAAATATACATACAACTGACAAAAGAAATAATTTAGACCATTGCAAAAAATACCCTACAAGACGAAAGACAAAGCAAGACAACAAAACAAATGGAACTTAGAAAAATGTTCACACAAACTTACCTCATACTCGTCCACTAACACAAGACAATATAGAAGAAGTATAGCACTCAGTGAAACAGTACATGAACATCTATAGAGAGACATTTCCAAATAATATTAACCCCTAGCATCGCATTCTTGACGATCACTGCCTTGAGTTCATTAAGAAATTTAATTCTGGACTTGCGTTTCATGGAGAGCAAGGCGGAGAAATGCTGCATTCTACAGTTGCAAAGATAGAGAGAAGGATGCGTAAATAATTTGGACTGTGAACTTAAAATTGTCAAATGTGTAGCTAACCCCTCTATACTGACAAATCTGTTACCTTGAAATGTGCCTTTAGCTGTCCGAAAAGATAGAAACTGACTTTCCAGTACATGGGTGGTATCATTTTGCCACATTTGCAATTAAGATCAAACAACCCTACACCAATTAACGCTCCTATTATAAAGCAAAGTCCTGTCCAGTTACCCCAGGTTTCCACAGCCGCTGGCATCTCAATGGATAGCCAGATGGAAAAGAGCTCACCCCTCAACAACCCCTGTTGAGTCCGCAGATATTTCTAAAGGTACTTTTTCTTCAATAAATTGTCTAACTCCATATCAAAGAACGAATAAAATCTATCGGGGAGAATTAAAGTTACAATTTTTTAAAGTCTTTGAAACTATTTCATAAATTCTAAGAAAAAAAGCAAAACTTTAAGACAACCTGTGAGCCTTCCATATATCATCTCAATGCAAAATTTGGTATGGTAATGAAGCTCAGAGCTTCCCCATTTTTGCTGTACTATTCTTTCTTGCCAACAACCGAAGAGAAAAAAATTATTACGCCTACAAACACACTCTAAAGCACTCTAAAAAATTCGCAGAATTCGTTGTCAGCGCACGTAGATTTTTCGGGCGTGCAGGGCGAGATTTGACCAAAACTTGACCTCGCGGGCGTCGTTAATGGGCTTTCGCTGGGTGGCTGTACATGTGAACTAAAAGTTGAGTGTTTCGTCGCCGTGCCCACATTTATTGTAGTTGGTACTGATAGACAGCACTGAGGTCAACACGCCCACATGTGTGGTAACTGGTACTGATAGACAGTACTGAGGTCAACACGCCCAGAGTCTTAACATCAGATTCAGAGTCAGGTTCATCTGTTTCGATATTTATAAAGTTACATTTAATTACAGTGGAATCCTGATAAAGTCAACACCTTGGGATCACAAAAATGTGTTGTTATTAAGCAAGAGTTGTTTTAACCATTACAAAAACATAAAGAAATACAAAGGGGACTGCAAAACAGAGTTGTCTTTAAGCAAGAGTTTCCCTTAAAGGTGTTGATCTGTATTTTCCCGAAAGAGTTACTTGAAATCGTGAACCTGAAGGAGTTACAATGTCTATACCACTACCAGGTTCGGCAAACACTGTATGGTCATTAGCAAGTAGGCCATGATCTAGGGATACCAACCCCTGACCAACTATCTCCCGTACATTTACTTCGAAAACCCAATTTCATTTATTTACAAGGCATTTCAGAACATGTATTTGCAAGGACAAGATCAATATAGATTATGTGTAGATGTATTGAAGGGACCTATTTCTCAGTAGGTTACTTGCAAAAGGTGCTGAGTACATTCTAGATGATAAATCAAATCTGAATTCTTGTCTCAATTTTTAACATAAATGTATTTAGGAAAAAAGGTGACCTACTGCAGTTTGCAAGCTATCTCTTCAAGCAACCTATATTTTATAATTCACCACCCATTTACGGATCATATTTATTCTCCCCTCTCGATACATTATTTGAGTATATCAGTTTGACATCAGCAAGTTAATTTAGTATACATATTTGGTAGTCAATTTAATACTCAGTACTGATTGGCAGCTCTGTTGATGCTTTTTGACATATATAAAAAAAACTACATCTACCTTAGGAGGGGATTTAGGGCTACCAGTACCAGTACAATGTTTACTTGATAATAATGAGAATGTTAAGTTTCATGCAACAGATTTTCATTAATATTATCTGCCTTCAACAAAGAGCTACATGTATTGAATCATTCAAACATTTTAAGTTAAAAAAAACCACTTTATAGCAAAAAAGAACTTGCACAGAACCCAGAACTTTAATTGAATGTGAATTCCTTTACATGCACTTTGACTCTTGGTGAGACGTCTTTTCACAATAAAATTTTTAAAACATGACAAATCTGAAATTAACTAAATAAATGTTTTCTCTCTCTCTCTCTATCAGTTAGTACTTGCTGAAAATGAAGTAAACGACAGATTAGAAACACACACACACTTAAACAGAGGGACAAAAGCAATTAAAAAATATTTATACTTTGAATATAATTCTTTATTATAATTTTGAATAGTATATTATTTATACATAATATTTATATTCTTGTTAAAAATATAACATTATACAACCGCATGGAATAATATTATGGCAAATGATATCTGGTTTTTTTTTCACAGTTCATAAATTTATTTTGGTAATGTGACGAATTATACTCATAATGCAAAGCTGAAAAACATTCTTAGACAGACGCTTGATGACAAGTTGTAAGTTCTTGATCGACAGTTTTGACATACACGTTAAGATGACGTACGTCAATCATACACAATGTTTTAGTGAGAGCTACCCTGGCCTGATGGAGCACAATATTGCATGGGGCCTGCAGGAGACAAACTTGCTGAAAAGTTCTATGAAGACTTCTGTCTTGCCCTTACCCAGATCTGTTCTTTAATATTGTTATGGCCTAGCTTTTAAACAAGTTACATGTATGTCTAGCAACCTCTCAGATAAGTCAGATGTTACAATTTTTATAATATGCAATATAAGGCACTGCCATTTGACCGATGCATGATTCATTTTATACTTTAAATCGTAAAAAAAAATTTCACAAACCTGTCTATATTTCATGGAAAGACTTCTGTTGGTTTAAAATAAATTAAAATGTATTGAAAAAAAGGACAAATTGGCTGAAAAACGGCGTTTGCCCTTAAATTTTCAATCTGACTCACTTGGGCTGGTGGTGAGACAATAGAATGGAGTGTCCGCAACAGATTAAGAGAGAATCCTGTATTTAAAAAAAAAAATGGAGAAATTGTTTTTGCCAACAGCTACCAGTTCGGAAAATGGCTATAACTCAATAATTTAGTTTTGATAGGTTAGGTGACGGTAATGCATCATTCTAGGGACATGCACTCGTTTTGAGGCTAAATCAGGGTGAAATTCTTTTCTTTTCTTTTTTTTTTGCTATATAAATTATTCAAAATATTGACCTAGATAAGGCTCACTGGACCCAACTGTGGAGAGTTATCTTTGTAAAGAGATCTCTCTGACATCCGTGCAGCTACAGCTCTGACGTCACGTCTCATTTAGCCGCTAGCCAAATAGATCTAACCACTCCTCAGCTGCTCTAGACAATATTGGAGAACTTATCTATACTCAGCTGTTTTAATCCACATGTACCGGTACAAACTAAAATCCTGCTGTTGAATCTAGATCTAAATGTATGTTATCAAGATAAACCTTACGGTACAAACTCATGGTTTAGGGCCAAATGAGAAGGTGGGAAAGGAAGAGACAGACATACAGACATGAACAACGATGTAAAGATAGACAGAAAGACAGAGAGAGAAAGAGAAGTGGATTATGCTAAAGAGGATAAAACGGTAACCCAATGATGGTAATACAACATTATGGGGACAAAAAGAATAAGAACTTTTTAATTGGAGGTTAGCCCACTCTAGAAGTCTTTACTTAACTCTTTAACCATGTAATTATCTCCTACTTCTGAGCGTAATTTTTCTAGGTCTAGACCTAGCCTAGATCTACATGTGCAGTTGTAACTTCTAAGTCGCTGCAAATATCGCTAAAAGAGTTAAATATAGCTTCTCTTGGAAGTTCAATCTACTATTATCAACATCCGGGGTCGAACTATTTCATAGTTTTATTCGTACATCGTCTTTCTCCCCTTCTTAGTTATCACTATACATCGGACGCTGTCAGCGTCCATCCGTGGATATAAAATGGTGCACCGGACGTTGACAGCGTCCGGCAATTATTATAGAGTTAAACCAATCCCATTATCTTTGCTTCCACCCTTGAAATCAAGGGCTTTACTAGTCTTTATTAAACTACTTTTCTGATCAAGTATCAACCCCTCGGTATAAATAGTGATATGTTTACAGACCAGTTGTGAATGTATCATATAATTTGCAGTCACATTTTTATCTGTTTTGGGGAACAAAACCCAACATGAATCTTGCCCCCCCCCCTCCCCCCTGATGTTTCCATATGCTGTAAACAAACGAATCATTATAAGTAATAAACTATATACACAAAAAAATTCTTTTCATATGTTATGAATCAAGTTTGTTTCACCAGAACTTAAACAGAAATTTACATATGATTTTGTTTTAATATCAATTGACCTCCAGGCTTACCTCACCACCTATGACAGAAATAAAAACGCATGAAAGCACTTTGTATCAAACAAAGTATTTTTTTTTATCATCGTGTGGAGGGTTAGGTTGTGGCTCAGAGCAGAGTTCAACATTTTCATATTTTTTTTAATTTATGAAAGAAGGTTGATACAATGCATGGTGCTTTCATATTGCCTTCCTCCCAAAAAAACAGCTTTGTCCGGAGTAACTGTCAAACAATTTAGTTCACTGGGTGAAAATTATTTTTCTACCACTGGGCTTCAGCTATCTTTATAACAAAGAGTAACAATGAACTCTAAACTATTTAACGATCAAATCCTTTTTTACACCCATAAAAAAATCACCACATGAATGACTTCAAAATAAGGAATGAATTGTAAATACTGAGTAGTTTATATTGCCCAAAAATTGTATGATAAAGATTCACAAGGAAGGCAGCCAGGGTAAAACAATGCACTAGTTGGCATTTAAAAATTTCGAAAATCCCGCCTTTTAAAAAAAATCCCTCAGAAAGGTTGACATTAAATTTAAAGGCAAATTTCTAACCCAGCATTTTTTTTTATCGAAAAGTAAATAATTAATTTTCATAGCAGTCTTTGGTCTTCAAAATTGTCCTTTCTAAGTGACTTGAGCCTTCCTAAATATTATCCTGATTAAACAGGTGGACAAGAATGTAATACATCCAGACATCTTTCAGTTTCATTGCTCACTTCGAGAGAATTGAAGAATTTTTCAGCACATACAAAATGCCCCAACAATAATCATTATAAAGAAATATAAATGGAGCAGAAATCACAACATTGCATCTTTTCTACATGACATTTCTTTGCAATAAAAAACATGACAGATATAATATTGCACTAGGCTATATAGTGATTGATATTAGTTGAATGGTAACACAATAGGTCTGAATGCCTGTAAACCTGATTCCCACAGTGATACATAAAGACTTACTACACCTCACACACATCCCGCACCAGTAATCTGGACAACACAAAACAATCAAGAGAATCGAACAAGATATTGAGATATATGTACATAGCTAGACCAAGTATAATAATAAGGTTTCAAAGCTAATTGTGACCCATCAAAGTTGCCTCTTCACAGTTGGCACCAAAAATTGTCGATTGCCTTTTAATCTATTTAATTAAAACGGATTCAACTAACTTAAAAGTTATCTATCTATATCTATATATATATATATATATTGATGGCAGGCACATTAAACCTCTGTTTTTGCTATAGGAAAAATAGCCACATCAGAGGTTTGATCATGTGCCTGCCATTGATATATATCAGTATGCCTTTTTTATTTTTTGTGCCTTTATTATTGAAATGCCTTCTTTTGTCTTTGTGGTTCAGGATAATCTAAACCTGGAACTCTTCAGTTCAGCATTTCTCTCATTTGGGGGTCAGATTTAAAAGTAAAATAGATTTTAGTATCTAAGTTGAAGTTCCTAGTTCTGTGGTCAACTGGAGACCTGTGCCCTTCAGCGCTCGAATCAAACAAACTGACATTTAACAATACCTTGCTCTTTTGCATCAATATACAAAAAAATTCATCACACTGATCGCTCATTAAAAAACATTTTTTTTTTACTTATCAAGGGAATTAGGACCCCCCCCCCAACCCCAAAACCTATACGAGCTTCAGCCTAGGCTGCCATAATGCAAAACACGACACACTATCATGAGTAGATGTCACATATCTCTAACAGCCAACTCAAAACATGGTCTTATCTGTTGTAACCATGCAAAAAGCTGGAAAAAAAAGACAGATCAGTAGAGTGCTGTAGCACAACTTTGTTTATTTTTCGTTGCTAGGCTCATTTATTAGTTTAGGATTCATTGATCCTTTTCACTGGGCTATCATAACCAAGATTCTAATCAAATAATATTAATAGCACTTTACAAAGTAAGTTAAGGAGCTATAGTGAAACTAATGCCAAGCAGTCACTTCTTCACCCACCCTTATCCGTATTTTATGAAGGAAAAAAAAATGAGAGATGACATGCACTGCATAAATAAAGATTTTCAAATCCTGCATTTTTCCGCCTTTGTCAAGAAGGAAAATACATTTCTCTCAGCACTATAAAATTTATAAATATTCCATATAGAACACAAAAATTTGTAAACCGCAAAGACTGCTATTCCCTGCAGAGATCTTACTCATTGCAAGGTGGTTTAAGAATTGGAAAAATAAAAAAAAGTTTTCCAATAATAAAAAATCATTACTTCACAATATTTAACTGCTGAACCTTTACAAATTGAGGGGTGAAATTTGACTTGATACATTTTGTCATACAGCCATACAACAGTTGCTCCAATCCAAATATATACCCTATATTTTTATATACAAAACCACTCATGATGTTATGAAATCACAACTTATGTTCCATTTTGCAGTCAATAAGACACGTTTGCATAGAAGTCGGCTCACCTGCCTGTTTTACCCTAAAGATTAATCAATTGATTTGATAAAAACAATTATTTACAACACCTCTCACAAGTTTATAACTAGCAAACTGTGCATCAGGCAAAAAAATACAATAATTTACAAATGCAGATTATTGGAAAAATTTTACATGTAAGTATATATATATATACATACAGCAGTAAGCAAAACATACAAAAACGTCTTTTTTCTGATCTTGCTCTATTTACATTTGGTTATTTTATTTTACACATATTATCAAAAAAATTATCAATCTGCCTGTTCAGCTTTCTTTTGTTGATATGACACACACTGTTTGTTAACTGTTACCACCAGGTGTTTTAGTACAAAATCAAGAAAACAAACTCAAAGCTGCTGGCAATGTTATTGATCTGCCTCACTTATCAAATCAAATCAACAAAAACAAACAAAAAGGATATTTTATATTTAGCAATCCCACAAAATGAACAAGATTATACAAAATGGACCTTTACTATCGAAAGGGTGAAATTTGACTTAAAACTGCTATAAATTTCAAAGTTCATTGATACATTAATTTTTTGTCATTTAGTACACAGCCATACAACAGTTAAAACAATGGCTGAAATTTATGAGAAACAATGTTTACAAATAGCTGATGTGTCCTCAAGACCCTTTGTTATGCAACATGTTTAATTCTAAATCAATAACTTTTAATTCTTCCTCATGGAAAATATATCACACAAAAAACTCAGGAGAGAATCAGGGTACCAAAAACATGTGGTCACAACCTACAGGGTTTTTCAATCATATGTTCACTGTTCCTGCAAAATGGTATATTTCAGAAATATACACTTTTTTCGTAAAATAATTTTCCATACTATGATATTACAGTAGTAAAATATTTCAAATGCAATCTGCCATTTTTTTTTTTGCTTAAATGCAAAAAATGGAAATGGCATATTATATCTTAGCAAACCACTTTTGACAGAGACCGCATAGAGAAAACTGAAGACATAAATATGCTGTATAGAAATTAAATATATTATTATTATTATTATAACTCAAGTCCAGGGATTGAATATTTCAAAACTATTCAAAATTAGATATGCCACTTTGCTTGTGAATGAATGGTAAACATATACCTTTAAACTACTAAAATGCACAATAAGTCTCATTTTGTGGGATTACACATTATATATGCACAAAAAACACAGTAAAATGTAATACTCTCTTTTCATAAATATTACAAAAATGAAAATTTATACATGTAACTGAAACTTTTGGCACTTAGCTATTCTTGCTTAATCTCTGGAAAGAAGAAAAAAACTGGTCACACAAATACAACTCTGTGATACATATATTAGATCAATTACTATAAGATACCATGACCTTCCCCTTTGAAAAAAATATTTACAATGACATTGTTTAATACATATTTATATATAACCCATCTGAGAATGCACAAAGACAATCAAGATCTGTAATTTCAGCTGAATTATTTTCTGATTTGCATTCACAAGTTTATAGCATGCAACAGTTGAGAGCAAGATCTTTTTTTTTTTCACTAATGAGACCACATTTTAAATAGAATATAATTATAAATTTACAAAAGAAAGGTATATTAATTGAAAACTGTTCTGTACAAAAAAAAAATAAAAACAAAAAGCTGAGATGTAGCACTTAATATCTAAACCAGAAATTGATAAAAAATAAATTACCGATTTGGGACCTTAGATTTTTAAGAATATGCACACCATGTAAGAGTTTAATTTCACGCTCTTTGTGACAAATTAATTACAAATTTTTTTTTCTTGATGTAAGTTTACAAGTCAATAGTATTCATGATACAACTGCTCTTTCTTATTTCCTTATGATATGTAGGGAAGTGGCTGTGTTACATTAAACGCCTTATTTTATAAATTTTGAGAAAAGAGTCTTTCAAAATTTGGTTTGGACTACACATAGGCACCTTTTTGTAAAAAAAATGACTACGTGAAAGTTGTTACGAGACTAACAGTACACATAAGAAACAGAGCCTATCACCACAGATAATTATTATATATAATTCAATTTCAGTTTAAGTATTTTACAATGTTTTAAGTTGGTAAAATTATATAACAGATAACTGGTTTTTATGATCATTAGAATTTTTATAAGCACATGCATAAGTCATATTGCAGTATCTTTACATTGAGCAAATCAACAAATACATTTTTAGGTATAA
>BMAT01009323.1:6760-32811 GCA_019649035.1 Elysia marginata | reverse complement strand
AGCTGACTGTCCATCTTTTGCTGATATTGGATCAGCTTTGGAGCACCTTGTGTCGCTTGAGGAAGACCGAAGTGAGGAAACTACAACTTTGTCTCCAGAGTTTCAGTTGTTACTTTCATGGTGCTGGATAAACCTCAAGGTACACAGCCAGCGGTGTTGTGAAATTATGGGTCATGGTTTACAATACTTGCACAGGGTGTACGTAGATAAACTCCATCTTGCTTCTCTCAATTGGTTTAAAGTTGTTTATGTTACCTGTGCTTTAAAAAAGTAAATTAAATACTTAAAAGTATTTTGAAGTGGTGTTATTTCTACCGTTACAAGATTAAGGTGGAAGCATTGCATATTCAAGCAATACTTTTTTCGTAAACAGATGACCTCTTCTTAAAAACCAAAAATGTCAACATAACAAATAACAAAAAATAACAAATTGTAATTAAACAAATTGGACTTTGAAGTTTTAGTCCACTTTCAATTGGTTCCATGAAATTTGCAAAATCATGACACTAAAAAAAAATTGCAGTATAAGTCATAAGGAATGCTGTTTAAAAGACTTGTTCTGTGATATTTTATCTTAACTCACTCAACAGATTCCTTTTAATGGCTTTCAGAATCTTAAAATAACAAGCTGGTGAAAGATTTAGGCTTTCCAAGGGTGTAAAAAAATGGACAATAAGGCCTACAAATCTGGCCTTCGACGTTGGAAGATGTGATCAAATTAAATTGCAGTGATTCACTTCATATGTCTGAAGAAAAAAAACTTTCTTAGTTTAACTCTTTGTTACTTAAATGTCTGAAAAATCTTTTAAACAAATCTGCTACTTATTTTCAAAGTAAGTTTGTGAAACAATTTCTTTAATCAAATCACACAGGAGAGCTGCTCATGTCTCGCTGGCGTGACTTCTTCATCGTTATTATCAAAGGGAGACAGCCATCTTGACAAGACAGTTCTTCAAAGTGTAGGAGACAAGTTTATCAAAGTTTTGACCACTTGCCGTCACAGAGTATGTTATGTTTTCTTTTTATTCTGATATTTAACTATTGTGTCTCTGCAATTTTTTTTTATTTTATGACTTATTGGCAGAGATCAAGTCATCTCACCACCAAACCTAATAATTTGAGCTTTGGAAATTTGAATTTTTTAAAATATATATACAAAAAATTTTTTAATAAACAAATGTTTAGATTATATTTTCCAAAAATGATGACAGCTTCAAGCATTTTGAGTATATTGAAATACTGAAAAATGAATGAATTGCTCAAAATGCAATAATTATGAATGAAAAATACTTGACATTTGACTCATTTGCATAAATTGCGAGACAGATTTACAAAAAGATAGTTAAAGGGTAGAGTATGAAAAGGGAACCTATGAGGAAGTCATCTTTTTACTTTGTTTATGTGCATGATCCTAAAACCTTATTTTCTTCACCAGGGGGCCATTGAAGGGTGTCGCAGTGGGCTATACCAATTCTCCCTGGCCTTAATGTCAAGCGGTGTTGAGGAACTTGTCAATATTGCAAGAAACATTCTTCAAAAGGTCAGTTATTCTTTATATTTACATATTAGTCCATTATGCCTTAAGTAAACTAATGTCCCACCAAATGAGTCTAGTTGTAGGATTTTATAATATAAAGATTCAAACATGTTGGAAGGCTCTTCAAAACCATTTTGAGATGGTGAAAAAGTTATTTTGTTACGTTTATTGCAGTTGAAGGATTTGGCATAAGTGGAACCAATTTTCTACAACACAGAGGATATAGTCAAAGATATTTTTAAAAAATGTATAGAAAAAAAAGCATACCCAGCACTTGGTTTGTTTCAATTCCTACTAGTGGGCAATGTCTCAATAAGTTTTGTGGCTGTATATGAACAAATACATCATAAACTTTCAACTACGACCAAGAAATATTTTAGTTAAGTTTTAATCTCATGATTGAAATTATTTACTCTCTCAAACTGACCGTCACAGCCATTAGTCTCGTTTCATGGGTTGTCATCATTCAAGTTTTTAAATTTTTAGAATACCAAAAAAGGAGTATTTGAAATTTTTGTATTTGCTGTATTATGAATGGTCGGATCCTAAAATGAATTGGTCAAATATTTAAGCTTATAGATAAATTTTTTGTCTCATAAACTATTGAACTATAGAATATGAATATTTCTGTTTGTTGCTTTTTATGCAGGTGATAACCCACTTATTTTCAGGTACTTGCAAGTTTGTCTGGAAATTGTTTAACCTCCTCTGTGACACGACGCTCCGCAGGTCTCCCTATTATTGTACAGACCATACTTCAAGCTGCCTGCAAGTGTGGCGATGTAAGCAATTGTCCAGCGGTATAAGCTTTTAGTGGACAACATTCTGACTTCAAAATTTGGATCTTATTTCAAACAAAAATCTATCAATTGGTATAAGGAGTTTGTTATTTTATGGCCATTAAAACTAATTTTATGTTGGTTATTTGGTGTTATCGTAATACTATTTCACCAATGCGAGTATTCACATTATTTCAAATAAAAATTTAATAGTCAAAGTTAAGAGAAATAAAGCATATGCCATTATTGCACAGCAATAACTTATCAATTTCTATTTCTGCAAATTTTTGTCCTATCTGGTACGCATTACTTATTGCTTTTGTTGTGAAAATAAAGTTTTGAATGTAAAGAAAAATATATCTGCCATAGGGCAAAATAATGTTCATGTAGAATTTTGCATCATACTCACTACTCTGTTGTTGCAGTTTGTTCTTCTGGCATCCGTTGTGGAAGAGTTGTATTGTTTTGCTGCTGAGCCCTTGCCTGAGACACACAGTCAGCAGCATGACCTGAGGCAGAGCCATGCACTCAACATTTTAAAAGTGAGTCTGCTTGTTTTCTCAATGCATAAGAAATACAAAAATGAGAGAAAGAAAGAAAGAAAATGCAATACAGGCTAGAGTTGCTGTTTTTATTTTTTCTGATTTTCTTTGTTTTTTTTCGTGTGTGTTTGGAAAACTTGAAAGATTAGAATATCAGTTAACTTATACTAGCTTTCTAGTTACTTTAAAGCAATGGTGGGAAGGAAAAAGGGTTGGTACAGTTTAAATTTATATTTGTGTATGTCTGAGATTTTTCATCAAATATTGTGACAATCATGCGATGCTTTTAATATCTGACTCCATTTAATTTGACAGGCTATATTCTGTGATGCCAGTCTTGCCCCTCGCTTAATGCCCTTGTTGTCCAAGGTGGTTATCTTGGTTATCGAAGGCTTTGACTCCGCGTCGTGGGCAATCAGGAATGCTGCTACCCAGCTCATCAGTAAGTTTTTATCTTTTTTTTGTATTGAACTTTCTAAACTCTATGATTACTTTGATGGCTTCGTAACTATGCATAACTTGTGAAATGCTTCACACTTAATTTAATTTTAATTTCAACTTGTACATTTGTCTAGTAGAGACATCATGTTATTTGTACTATTCAATTTCCATGTTTCTTCTTTATCACTTAAAAGATCGTAAATCATAATTCAAACTGAATTGCTATATTTTAGTTTTTGTGTATATCTATCTTCTTTGGGCTTATCCATTTTGACCAATCTTTATTTAATCTTTCTTGTTAACCTGTACAGCTCTACTACTTCTTTCCATTATTGACTATGTAAATTTATTTATTCACTATCATTTCTAAATATATCTATATGTTTCTTGTTCTAGGTACACTTGTGACCCGCATTTTTGGACAAAGGAGCAAGACAGACTCAGCAGGCAGCATGAATCTGGAGGAGTTTGCTGCCCTTTACCCTGATGTGCTGAGTTTTCTTTGCTCTAGACTCAATGCCTATGTTACGAGTGGAGAAACTTTAGTCAGACCATCTCTCTATGTAATGTTGACTATTCTGGCAAACATTGGACCTCTGCCTAGGCACCAGTTCTCTAATAGGTATTAAATGTGATTAATTGATATAGGTTTTTCATTTTGCCAGTTATGTTGTGAACATTTTTTACTGCCTAGTTTTGAGCAGCTCCGACATCATTTCTCAAACTTCATATGCTTTCATTTTATTTTGCATACTTTCATTTGATTATAGAAATTTTGTTTAGACAAAGACGTTTTAAAAAAGATTTCCAGCTCAGATTCTTTCATACAATGCAGGTTAACAACATAGCAACAATGAAAATTCAAAATAAGAAGTTTTTAGCACAACGCAGTATTTTTTACACTATCTAAGAGAATCGAATTTTAGAATTTGCACATTTGAAAGTTTACATATGAAAAGAAATATATGCACAAGTTTATCTTTCTTATCAATTTGCTTACATTCAATCTTGCAGTATCTGACAAGATGAGAATCATATGATTGATGCATTACTTTATCTCACATATAGGGGACGTCATTGCTTTAAATCTTTTGATAGGCTAAGACAAACTTGTTTGGCAAAAATGAGTTGTTTTAAAGATACTTCCATGTCAGTTGGTCTCTAGTAAATTGCTCTTTATAAACTTTTTATGTTTACTTCATAGCAAGCATTTACAATCAGGTCTTAGAGAAAAAAAAATACATGTCATGTTAACGACACAGGGATGCAAGTTTTCCAATTTTTGCAGGAATTCCGATTTTTTAGCTGTTTTCTGTAACTAAAAAAGCAGGAAAACTTGAAAAAAGTATGATTTAAATGTGAAAGAAAACATCCCAATTTAAGAGTCATAGAAAATCAAACTCGTCTTTTTAGTTATATAGCTGTGTGGGCACTTGTACAGAGTTGTATCTATCTCTTTGAATTTGTCCATCAAAAGTTCTATAAAGGAACCTACAGAGTGTAAAATTTTCCTGCTTTTTGAGCATGGGCTGCTTACATCCCTGGCAACATGTGTTTCATCATTAACTTTGCTTTCATACTTCTTCGTTCTCTTTTTTTTTTTTTTTTTTNNTTTTTTTTTTTTTTTTTTATCTTGCAGCAGTCGCAGTTTCCTGCAAAGAGCAGCAGAGTTTTTCCTTGGAAGTCCTGTGCTTTCCTTGAGAAAACTGGCAGCTCAAGTATGGGTTTCTCTCTCTGCTCTTGACGAAGCTGATTCAACTCTGCAAGAAATACTCCACAATGTCGTAAAGATCAGGAACAACCTCAATCTTCTTCATGGCTGGGTGTTTTGTGCACATTACGTTTTTGCCAATGGCTGCAAAAGGTTTCTTCTTTGTTTCATGTTTTTTTTTTCTTGTAATGTCCATTTGAAAGTGATTTGTTAAATTAGAAAGAGGGGTTAACCAATTTTAAGTGTAAATAGGTACTGTTTTCTTTTAAGTAGTTTGAATCAAATATTCTTTTCAGGCAGTCTAAGTTTGTTTTTTTTTGGTTTCTCAAATATTCTTATTTCTTTTGGAAGTATCATATAATTTTCTCCTCTTTTTTAACCGAAAAAAAATAACAATTTGCACTTGTTGATATTATTGTATGAGACATGATGGAAACCAGCAAAAATCAGAGCTTTTTATTTATGTTTGATACATTGCAAGAAAATATTTTAAAGCCAGCCCTTGTCTTAACTGGCTGCAGTAAGTTGTGTGTACTATGGCCATTTGATTTGGGAGTTGCCTTTTTTATGCTTTGTCATTTGTAAACATTAGATTTAATCTAATCGGACAGATTGTAATAATTTTTTTTTCCATTTATTTCCCCCATCAAATCAGTTCAACCACATCCCTTGTGTTGATTAACTTCTGCCTGGCCAACAAGTGGTTGATATCAGGGTGCTCTTCCTGTATGCTGATCTCATCTTTGGTCATGAACACCATCCAACTGGCTATCAGTCATGTAGGGGAGATCAAGCAGCTCCTCAATGAGTTATGGACCTTGACAGAGAACTACCTGGCATCTACCCGCACTAATAGAGAACCCCTTCAGGTAACTACTTTTCCCTGCCCTTCCCTCATCTGCTCACCCATGCATACATTGGTTGGCTTTGATATTTTCATAATAATGATGTATTGGGGATAGTATAGCCTCTGTCAGATTGATTTGAGACTTATGAATGTAATGTCATGGTTTAAGTAAACCTGTTTGTAATTTGGGATATGCGAAACTTTAAGAAGTATGACTACACTTCTTGGGTTTTCCAATACCTTTTTTTCTTATGATTGAGAAGTCAGTTTGGTTTTCAATATGAGAGAGATGATCACAATAGCTGTACAATAGAAACTTGTCTAGTTGGCTTTTTTTTTTTTTAAGAAAATATTGATCTTGCATAGCTCCTGTATCTATGACTTTTGATCAAACCATGCTTAATTTGCTTTAGGCTCAAACTACACAGGATTAAATGGGGTTTGTCATAAAATACATTTAGATTGCTGAATAAATTTCCATAGAGATAGAAAAGTTAACAGGAAAAGACTAGGTCTATATATGTCTTGCAACCCTGGATAGTTGAGATGGAAGTTAAAAAATCTTTTGATGGAAAAAAAAACTCCATTTAAAAGTCCATATTTTTAAATCAACAAAATATAAAATTTTGATAATTTTATAAAATATTGTTTAACTTTGAAAGCTTAGAAGAATGTCATGTTCAAAGCAGTGCTTAGGAAAGTGAAAGTTGCAACATCCGATCCATTCACCCTAGGTAGGAGACATATGATTAGTTTTTAAATTTATGAACAGCATAAAGGTTTAAAAGCTTTACAAAAATACCAATGAATAATTGCTTGGAGTTAATCCTTCTGTTATGATATCTGCAGTGTGGTTTTTGTTTTATTTTGGCAATCTGAACAGTTTTGAAAAACTTTCCTGTTTACTGCCGTTGACAAACAAATTTCAGTATCTCTGGTATAGTTTACACTGCAGACACTGCTTATGGTTTGTCCCAGGCAGTGTGGAGGCAGCAATTATTTGACAATTAGGAAATATGAAGTTACTTATTTGACTGTAGTGTATGTATGTTACTGTAAATTAAGAATAGTTTGGTTTGTTTCGTGCAAAATTTTAGTGTTCAAGTTATTGACCGCATGAAAAGCTTTCATTTTACAATTTCTGAAGTTAAAATTACGAGGCTGCAAAGATTGACTTGAGAGTTCAATTTTTGTTTATATTTCTATGATGAGGAATGCCTTCTTTGTTGCTGTTTTATTTTCAAGGTAGCAAAAAGGCAATGCTTGAGGGACTGTATCAAGGTTCTTCACACCCAGTGTCAAACAGCCAAAGATCCAGATTTTGAGAAAAAGTTCCAGAGCGTCCTTGGACAGGGTTTGACATCGGATGATCTGGAGCTTCAGGCAGAAAGTTTACAATGTCTTTATGAGGGTCTGAAGAGCAACACCTTGATGATAAGAGAGAATATGCAGGTTAATGAGTGTTCGATCTCTTGGTTTTCTTTCTTTTTAAATATAAAGCAAATTTTTGTTTTTGAGGATAAGTAGTGTGCAGGAAAAAAATGTATGATAACTACAAATTTACTATGATGTTTTAGAAAAAAGAAGTTATTTAGAACATAATTATATATTGAAATATTTTGTTTCCATTTTATCATAACATGGTTATCAGTATTTTTTATTTTGTTTTCAATAACATGTTTTTTTCCATTTGCAATAATAGCTTCCATCATAACTGGCCAATTTCTTTATATGAGAATTTTTTTTTTATGCCAACAAGACCTTTTCATTTTAATAAAAAATGAGCTTTTTAACTATCTTCAGAATTTATTATGGGAGAATATGCGGCATGGAGGTCATTATTCTAACTTCATCAAGGCGGTGGAAATTTTGTTGTTGTTGAGGCTTAACAATCAGTTAAATCAAGAGCTTGCAGGCATAGAAAGAATGGAGAAAATGCTGGCAGAATTACAAGCCAAGGAGACCTTGTGTTTGAGAAAAACAGCTTTTGATCTGGAAGGTATCCTCATTGGATTTTCTGGTGATGAGAGACTACTGAAACAGTAAGTTGTGTAAACAACTATTTATTAAACATGGTTTTTAGATTTATGTCTATCTGTAGCCTCTCTATGAGTTATTGTTCTAAATTATATGCTTGATTTGTAATAAGAATTGAGCCATCCTGGCTTTGAAAGAGTGGAAGATTTAATATCTTTTGTTCTTTTAATAATATTTACAACCTCGGTACTGACAAATTCATTGGGTTGTGCTGAAGTTGATAAAACTGAAAGTGTTGGTCAGGAAATACAGTTTAAAATGTTCGATTTTTATTCTCAATATATACACTTACACTGAAATTTAGTTGGCTGAATGTGTGGAGGTAATTTTTTTCTTTTAAACCCCTTTCAGTAATTAAATTATTCCTATTTCTGTGTCGTGGGTCAGGCACTTTTATATTACTCATCAATAGAGATGACTATCACTAAACTTTTGTCACTTTCTTTCAGCATTAGAGATATAGCAGCCTGGTGTCAGCAGCAAGTTCAGTTTTCATGCCCAACAGCCAATGAAATTCTTCGCCTCTCAGCTGCATCGTCTTTGAGAACCTGTGGAGCCAGACTGTTAGACTTCTGCAATGCTTACAAAGGTCATGAACTTGTTGGCGTTTTCTTGGTCAAGTAAGTTTGTTGATTTTTTTGGTCAAAATTTTTAGTGCAAATTTGCTACAGTAACTTAGATACTACATAAGAAATTTTGAGTTCATGGCTCAGTATGAAATCCTTTAGTTTTAAAGGCACTAAAACTTACCTTTAATGTGGTCTTCATTTATTTTTGGTGTAAACTAGAAATAAAGCAAACACAATGTATATTTTTTAAGTTTCAATTTTACTCATGTATTTGTACCAAGCCTTGGTCAATTAATCTTCCTTACTTGTTCTCTTCGAAAGCTCCAAATATCTACATTTTAGCAATATCTTTTAAAAACTATTTTTAAAGGTTTTTACTGTAGGTTTTAGGTTAAAATAACATAATTTGTTGAGTGCTCTACTTTAGGAGCATTATAATTATCATATTACCTAAATTTTATACCTCGCCATTACTTCAAAGTTTCGGGCAGCTCTGCCTTCACCCCAGAGAGCCATCTGATGAAGGCAGAGCTGCCCGAAACTTTGAAGTAATGGCGAGGTATAAAATTTAAAGGTTTTTAAATACTTTTGGTGTAAGGCATGAATTATGAAAGACCATTAAAAGTTTTTGAATGGGCTATATCTTACTTGGGAAAAAAAAGGGAATACTTTAGACTAAGTTTGACCTCAATTCTTTTTTACATTCTCACATTCAAAAACTTTATTAAAAATTTGAGGTGAAGCGGAGGTGAAGCGCTAGAAAAAGTTTGCTGTTTAACTTTTTCCCATGCACAAGAGTGCGACTGAAAATTGAAATGCACTTTAAAAAAATTTCATTTCTGTTTTCAGCATTGTGAAAACTGTCCTTACTCTCTTGGAAGACACAGAGGATGAGGTTAGGCAGCAAGCCTCAATCTTCATCAGTGATCTCTGCAATCAAGCAAAGATGCACTACAGCATAGCTTACTCTGTAAGTGTTGTTTTTTTTCTTCTTTCTTTTTAATAATTTTTTAACTGTTGAGATTTTTATTATCAGTTTGCCAGGGATTGTCATCTTTAGTAAGATATTGTGTGAAGATATTACTGGCACTGTGGTCTAGTGGTAAGACACTCGCTCAGAGACTGGGAGGTGCATGGTTCGATCCCCGGCCGAGTCAAACCAAGGACTTTAAAATTGGTATTAGCAGCTGATCCGCCTAGTGTCTGGCATTATGGATTTAGTGCTAAGTCTGTTCGGCCGGGTGTCAGGGTAATGTGACTGGATGTGGTGTATGCAAGCGCTCCTTACATCACAGTGTGGCAGCACGCTTTTAATTGTCCCAAGCGCCGTCTCTGATATAACCTTGTAGTTGAAAAAGACGTTAAAATTCAAACAACCTAACCATTTGAAGATGTTGCCTTTCAGGCTGTCCATGGCAGTAATGGCAAAGCTAGAATATTGAATATAAATGTCTAAACTATTTGCATCATTTCTGCTTCAAAATGTAGGCTCCATACATTTAAATATTTAATGGACATATAACTATTTTAAAACTTGGCAGGAGTGGCAACAAATGTTAAAATTTATACCATAGTTGTAAAGCATGCACTTATTTGTTTGAAAACCTTCTCACGCAGTCAAAGAATAGAATTATAAAAGGACATGCTTGTTCATAATGTAATGAGTTTTTATCATTGAAATTTTTATCTGGCAACCAAGGGCTTAAAACTGTTTTGACAAAATTTACATTCCTTTCATCAAGCAAGTTTTGAGTATGGACAAGAAACAGATTTTAACTATTTTGACAGACAAATAAAAATTTTAACTGTGTTTGAACATTTTGTCTAACCTGTAAAAGTCTGACAGACATTGTTGGCCGCAGGATTCAAATTTTTTTAGGTTGTCTTTGTAACGGTTTTGCTCTCCTATTGCCTTGCACCATTCCGGTTATCTGAGCTCTTAATATATATATTTAGTCTTCTTTTTTTTTAAATTTTTTTTGTCTTGTTTTTAACTTATGCAATTTGTTCTCAGTTTTCCTCGACCTGTTTATTTGCATGGCCTATTATTACAATTCATGAGGCAGAAATTGAGTTTTAGCAGCATGATAGCTGTCTTTTCATGCAAGTAAAATCCTGATCTGGGATCATTATTATTAGACAAAAAATACTGCATCACACTTATTGTTTGCTACTTTCATACCAAATAGAGAGATGAAGCAATTATAGGTCTGTATTAGATTACTTAAGAAAATTGAATGTGTTGGCTTTTGATAACTGATATCTGAGTAAAATGTGAGAGAGGCAGCATTTCATCAGCTTTATAACTATTTCCCTTCCAGCTGTTGACTTGTGGGCCATCTCCTCAGTAGCTCAAAATCTTCATTTACACATCTTTTGTAAGCTTCCTTTACAGTCCTTTGTAATGGTGTTGAAGTCGTTTTTTTTCCTTCTTATTTTTTGATAGAGTTTTTTAGAGTATAAAATTCAGTCAATGTTCTTGCCCTTATTGAAAGTTAATGTTAATTTTTTTTTTATTGCAACAGCTCTTTTCTGAGTTGACAGCAAAAAGTTTCTTTTGGTGTGATGGGCTTCATTCAACTTTATTGGAAATTCTTTACAAAGAAGGCAGTATCAGAGAAGCAGTAACCAGTGCTTCAGCTTCGGAGTGAGTTTTGTTAAAGATGAATTCGAATCACTGAATTCATTGTAAAATAAATGTCTATTTGTGAACAAACCTGAGTAATTCAGACACAGCTTGTCAAGCTTAGATTTGATTTTGAGTTAAGTTTCTTTGAAAAAATCAGCTTCATAATATGCGTCTAATAGAAAAGCTAGATTTATACATGCCATGTGTTTAACCTCTTACAAAGCTGGAATCCTCAGTATGAAAATGTTTTGAAGGCAATTATCAAAACTTGACTTGTGCCCAATATTTCTTGTCCGCCACGCAAATATGTTTACATGTTTCAATTGATTAGATATTTTTTGGTTTTCATGAAAAAGTGTCACTTTCACCTTTATTAAATCTCCTTTTAAAATAAGCTAATCCTAATGGACGTAGTTGCTTTACTATTTCAATAATCATGTTACAAGTATATGTCCAAAAATTGCACATTCCTGTTAGCTTGGTCCATTTCTCTTATCGTAACATTTGTTGGATCATGGGTGTCTCAGGCATAATTAAAATCAATTTGTCAACCTGTGTTTGTTTATTGTCAAAATGCTGTAAGTCAATTTGTATTTTTTTCCCCTAGACCTGGAGTTCTGTTTGAGGCAGAAACCCGCAGTGCAATGTCAGAGGAACATGTTTCCCTAATTTGGGCTTTTGTCACATTAAAGGTAATACATCTTACATTATAGCATTTACATGTATTAGTTTTCCCCTCGGTTGACTTTTTAGTGTATGTCTATACGTTGTCGTAAAAATCGATTGCATTAAGTTGGGCAGCAAGGCTCAGTAGTTTGCATTCACTGGTGCAATCCCAACCATGACTCATGTTGTTATTGCCTTAGGAAATCACTTAATCCACACTTCCTTCAGTCCACCCATGTGTAAAGTGGTGAACTGGCTAAAGGCAGCGCAAATTTGTGGAATGTCAGTATATTAGCCCCAAACAGGCAGCTGTACTGTACTGCTCTGAGATAAGAGTTGAATTTGCTCAGTTGTGTATTGGCCTGTTTGGGGAAATGTGTGGCATAAGACTATACAGTGAGTAAAGACTGGAAAAATGGTGCTAAAAACAGGTCTCATAAAAGAAGGGGTTGTGGGTCAGGTGTTATTTGCAATACCCATATAAACGGGCGTCCTCAAATTTACAGTCACATAAGAGGGGTGGTCTTTATTGAGGGCGTTTTAATTGAGGAGTTTTACTGTAGTCATATCTTTTTTGTAGTGCTGTTACAGCATTGGGTTAAAAAAAAACTGGATTTAAAAACTGACAGGACTTTTTAAAGAGATCTGTCAGCAGTCTTGATCTCACATAATTTGTTATCAATCAACTGACATTTTAGTTCTAAAAGTGCTTTTGAAATATTTCTTTGTCCCTTATTCTTGAAAAATGCCACCATTTTCAAACTTGTAGTCCAATTTCAATTTTTTATCTCAAATGAACATTGCATTTGGGTACATTAAGTTATGTTATAGTTATTTTGAAGACTTAAAGTGAAAATATCCCTTTTATTCTATTCTATAAAATACATACTTTTCTTTTCTATTAAACAGAGGATTGTGCTAAAATATCCTGAAGTTTGCTGTGAGAAGCTGAAAAAGTTGGCTTCTGTGGCATTGAAAGAATTAAGCTTAATGATGCCTCTTATTAGTGAAAACCTAAATGGTGAGTTTTCTATACTATAATATTTCAGGGTTTTTTCTCTCACAACTTGTATTATGACCATATGACAGTTTTTACTAATAGCCTTCCTGCAAGAGGGTATGGCTTTGTTACAAAGTATTTTTCTTTCCTTGAAGACAGACCGACTGCAGTTTTTTTTTTTTTTGCGGAACTTTAGACATAGTTTGGCAGCCAAGGATCTCAGTGTATTGCGTGTGTAATAAAAAAAGAAGAAAGAAGACCAAACAAAATATCAGATTCTTTTTGGTTGACGATTTTGCTTTATCATGTGTGGTTCACTATATCCTTGGTAGAAAAAGATTTTAAATATAAAAGTTTTGGACAAGGAGAAGAATACTTAGGAGCAATATCATGTTTAACTTAAACAATACTGGTGATGTACACATTGTTATGATAAGCAAATGGCTTAGCTAGTGATAGAGGACATCATATTCTTAAGAAATGATATATTTCGTTTAGGTCCAAGATGCATGATTTTTTTTAAACTGTTAAAAATAAGATATATGCCATTTTGCTAACACCGTAAACTGTTGTGATAATTGGTTTTTGAAGATTGAAAATAATCAAGAGTTTATTGTTTTACTTTTAGTATGGTAAAAAGTTTGACAACGCTCTACTACTTTTAAGAATTAGTACATTCTGTCTTCGTTTTTGTATTGAATTTTCAGGGAGGCTCATATTCAATATGAGTGTTGAAGAGAGTGTACTGAATGCTGTCTTAGGAATAATTCTCTTGAGTGATCTGTGCCACAGTTTACCAGAATCAATGGTGGAGACTAGAAATACAAGTTTGAGAACTTTTGTGATATCTGTCTCCAAACTTCATGAGGTAAGTTGTCATCAGACTTTCTACCTTAAACTTTAACTTTAAAATATCAGAAAGGCATAGTGTTGACTGCCCCTGATAGTTTCCGAAAAAAAAAAGTTTTAACAAGTGTTAATACTTGTCTCAATGCTAAAATTGCAAAAATAATGTGCCTTATATTATTTAAATTTTTCTTGTGAAGAAAAAAATTGGAAAATAAATCTGATCCCTAAAATTGAGCAAATTATCAATTTACTTATAAATTATCATACTTTCAAGCGTTCTTGCCAATTGGCAGCTAAAACTTTTAACTTTATAAATTATATTTTTTTATCATGCAAGTTCGACATCCAGCTCATTTTGAATGAACTCGACATAAAACAAGTAAGGGCAGTAAACGAATTATTTTTACTAGATTATTTCACTGCAAAAGGCCTTGAAAAAGATTTTGAAATTGGCAAATACTTGAAGGCAAAGATCCAATTATCAGTCCTTTAAAATTAGTCAATTTTTTCCCCCTTTCTTTCTTCAGGTCCAAAATTTGCATCCGTTTTTACACAAGAAATACTATGGAAGTGACAAACTACTTGTTTGTAACCTGCTAGATTCAAAAGCTGTTCTTCAAGGGACAAGTTGATAAAGTGTGTACAAAACCTTAGTAACTTGTTTCTCAAATTTGTGAATTGTACTCATTTTGTTCTTAAGCAAATAAATGACTTTGTCTTCAGCAAAGCCTTCTATTGAGCTAATAATAATTGTTTTGCAATGGATTTTATTTTACACCAGTGAAAAAGTCAGATGTCAGAATGTTGGGTACCAGGTGGGACTACCTTTCTAAAAGTTAATCCTTTTCTTTCCTTCCCCACATTTTCGATCATCAGAAAATATTATTCCTGTGTAAAGGGTTGGGATATCTTTGCTCTTTATTTTCAGTGTTTAAAATCTTTTTAAACTAGGTTGCTGTTTCTTGTAGGCTAAGCCAGCAGTCAATCACTCAGTGATGTTTTTGTGAGAATACCTCATTTTTCTATCTTTTTAGCACCTCTGTAAAGAAGCTGCATATGTTTCTAGATTTAAGATCAGTTTACCAATGCAGTTGTGTCTTCTTTAGAAATTATAACTTGTTATTTAGTTTTAAAAAAATCCTATATCTCTGTTGTGTTTTTCTGGATGTAGGCCTACCAGTACTCTTGTTCAAATCACATTAAATATTTTTTTAATTTTAAATTATTTGTCAATATCAGAGATAACATTTTTCCGTGGACTTTGTATGATTTATGTGATAAACCATTATGCAATACATAATGAATTTGTAAAACTTATCTTATGCACAGTACTGCCCGGGACAAACCAAGTGCAGTGTCTGCAATGTAAACCATATGAGAGATACTGCTCTTGGTTTGCCCACAGCAGAGTACTGGTCCAGAGGAAAGTTTTTCACGTGCATACTTAGTATAAGAGCTTAAATTTGTAAGTTTCTATAGGAAAATTTATTTGTTCTTTCAATAAAAGATAGTGAGGTACACCAATAAACTAAGGCTTGCATGAGGACAGTGGCTGGTATTGGTAAACTGCTGTGCCAAGTCTTCGACATAATGTAGCCGGGGGTCTTACATAAAAATTTTAACTCAAGGGAGAAGTGTGTTACGCAAAATTTAAAGCACAAAGCTAACAAGTAAGATGGTGTAAAAAGTAAAAAGACAGACAGAAAAAGAGAATGATATGAGAAGAAAAAAGAAAAGACTGACAAATAATAGACTACTAAAACAAAAGGAGAGCAAGGGAATGAAATAACATGATAGAGAAAGAGACAGTAAGATAGAATGGAGAGGAATGAGAGGTCAGTACTTTGATAAATTGAAATACATGTCAATTTGTTTTGAAAATAAAAGCCACTCTCTATCCAAAATAAGCTTTTCTTCATTTTCACATTTTCTTGTCCCATTTTTTTTTAAAAAATAAGCCTTGATTCTGTTGTCAAGTTTGTTTCCCTTCAAATGACTTTTCATAGAAGTCCATGATTATAATTTTAATATTCACACAATTTATATACCCCCTCATTGGCCAAAACAATGATTTGGCAGGAGAAAGACAGCACATTGTCAAGGACGTATTTGTTGAAAAGTTTTCTGTATGACAGGAAGTAAGGACATGAGAACCTAAGGCAACTGTATACAAAGTATTTTTGTTATGATAAAGAAAACCTCCCGGTACCATCCATCACCAGGTCGGACTCACAGAGGTTAACTATTGAGGTTTTGCAGTACGAAATACCTTACGCTATCTGTTATGTAGGACCTTAATGGGTGGGATTCTCACTGCCCACCCCGCAGCTATTCAGTTGGAACACAGTGTAATTAAACAAAACATCTCCACTATCATGATGTGAAGTAATTGCCAGGTGGAGCGCCACACCTGAACTGCAATATTACTATTAGACACCAATGTAAGTTTAGTACACTGGGAGAATATCTGAAAGTACTGGATTGCAGAGGCTTTTGGTCACGTTGGTTTGAATTGTTTTAATGCTTGGTTTTATTTAATTTTGCACAGTCATCTGTAACCTTTAAAGCTCTTCAAATTAATTCTTTAAACATGAAGCTATACCAACGAGGATGCACATTATTGATTCTGAGACGAGCAGCTATTGGTAGGATAAAACTGCGTGAGGTCAAATTTTTCCAGCAAATTGTACTGATTTGGCCAAACCAGGTTTTGAAATGCAAATAAGGAACAGATGACCCAAGACTTTATTACTTGGCCATAAAGCTTAATTAAGGATATTATTAAATTGGGTTTTTTTTTCAGACAGATACACAAATAACAATATCCTCAAAAAAAAGTTCTTTTTGGTAATGCCTTTTGGTAGTGAAACTAAGACAATCCATCTCGCAAACGCAAAAGGTCACTGAAAAAAATGTAAGCTTAACATAGAAAAAAAAATTTTAACAGAGACGGCCATCAAGATAATTAAAAATTTTTAATGCCTAGTTTAACAATAAATTCAGAAAACAGATATTCTTATAAAACTATCATGCGTATAACAATATGGCAGCTAGAAACAAGAAAGGTTAATGAGATAACTTCTATATCGTCACACAATATACGCCAGATCATTGAAAATTATATGAGTATATGATAATATTATAAAGTTTTAATATTAATAAACAATCTCAAACAATAAACGACAGCATTGTCTGAACAAACGGTAACTTTCAAAAAACTAAAAAAGTATACCTCCTTATTGCACAACTTTGAAAAAAATTGATAACCATGTAAACGGTAAATTGAATGTAAATTATGTTTATATTGACTAAGGAAAACCTCAAGTTACTGGCAAGCTATGTTATGTAATAATTGATATGCATGCAAGATTATAATTAGTTAGCTATTTAACTGGGCAGGTTAATATGAAAGTACACCTGCAATTACATGAATTTTAAATGCATGAGTGCTTAAAAAAAGAAAATTCTATGCAATTTAATTGAGGGGAAAAGTTGCAATGGGAATTCAGGATGCCAAGTTTCAAAATCAAATGAGAAAGATTGATAAAACTTATAGTATTTCCTTTTTGTTTGGTTTTTCTTTAGTGAGCAGTGTTTTATATACAGCAAGTAAAGCAACAACCTTAAAAATATAGAGTTCACTTTCTTTTTTTATACAATACAAGTAATTGCACACAAATACATAAAATCTTCAACATCTTACAATCTTTAAAGAACTTTAGAATTCTATAGGTCTGTGGAAGGCTGTATTCTTGAATTATGAGCATATATTAGCTAATTCCCTTACTGTCTGGCTGATACATGTCCAAATAAGTCTGTGTGATTATTTTCTTAAGTGGTATTAGAAGGTGTTTTTACTTTTATACATAAATCTTTCTCAGCTTTCTAAAATTGCCTGAATCATAATGCTGTGGAAGTATTGATTTTGTTCATTTATTACATAATAGAGGTCCACATTTAATCAAGAAATTATGACTTTTTTAAGCAAACTTCAAATTTATGACGAGAGACTCATTTAGACTCTCCACAAGCTATATTGAACGCTTTTGACGAAAATTCCTTTTTTTAGACAATAAGAATAAATTATTTTGCAAATGCAAAGCAAAGGAAGGATACAAGTTGTGCGTTTTGCAGTCCAAATGGACTCATGGAATAACCCTGTCTCTAGGCTTGAAAGCCTTATTGTTGTTAAATCATTAAACTTTTTTTTCTCAACACGATTTTCATCCTTGACAAAAAAATATCTAAAAAATTCAAACTTCTGTTACAAAATCCTAAATTTATTCTGAAGTTTGTGACAGCGCTACATCTTATCCAGGGAAACTCAAACCATACAATTCAAAATTTTCTGGAAATACATTAACGTTTGCAATGAGCAGCTGCTAAATAATTATTTTTTTTTAAATGCACAACAGTACATTGCATGTTGTTCTTCTATATATAAGGACTGGAAATCCATGTGGCTGTGAATGGTTTAGTTTAAGCTTTAAAGTTGGTTTTGTCTTTATGAGTACTTACATTTCAAGTTCAATAACTGCATATATATAAATGTGAGTATTAACAAACATTTCAAGCAAAAAATATTGAAATCACACCTTTTGAATTAATATTTTAAAGGAGAAATTATGCTTAACCTGAATCAAAAGCTTTGCTTGTGCTTGTAGAAATTCTACTGTAATCTCGCCTCACATGAAACACATTTTTTTTTCAAAATGGTGATTACAAGAAAGTTATAATTCAGTGTTTATAATCAAGGAAATAACATATTTATACTAATTTGGTCATCTCATATCTTACAACCAAACAATTTTTTTTTAATTTGAGTAAGAAACTAATTGATATACATGAAAAAATGTGTATTATCAGATTATCATTTTAAATGTGTTGATTCCTAACATATTTTTATCATTTCAGTACCTATGTTGATGGTTGAAAAGCAACAAAATAAATGCAATTAATCAGATGATCTCAAAAGAAAGTGCCCTTCATCAGATCCCCTATAGATACAGGTACATTTCACATTAAAAAAAAATGTTTCTGACAATTGGTTTAATAAATTTATTTCATTTGAAAACTAGATCTAGTGAGAGTTTTGCAATGATGTTTTTACACAATTTTCCAATTTCCATGCCCATAATTAATTTGTCGCATAAAATTTTTTTGCACCCAATTTTTTTTTTATTATTTAAGTATTTCATTAGATCACAGCAGTTTTGATGCCTGAAACAAAATTCCATTGACTGAGGAAGTATGAAAACTTAATTAAGTTGCAAGTCAAAGTTAAATGATGAAAATATTGACCTGTGCAATTTGTAAAAAGTTACAATAACTTTAAACACACCCATACAATGAGTATTAAACATCCTTAAAAAAAATTATAGATAAATATTCAACAGGCCCATGCAGAAAATGGCATTTAGTGTTAAAATTAAACTAGACTTCTTGTTTTTGATGCAACTAATCAAATGCTTTGAGGCTAATTCTTCAAAGATGGAAGATAAATACGTACAAAGCTTTGTTTCTCTTCCTTATCATCATAAAATGTAAAATGTGGTATATGTTTTATTAAAGTTATGGTGTTCATGCTATTTTTATCATTAGAAAATCAGAACATGTTCATTTTAACATGCAATTTATATCTTTAAAACATGTTTATCTGTTGCTTTTGGAAGAGATAAAGACAACTGCTTCTCCTTTAACCAATTATTTATTATTACGATAGATAATTGCATAAAAAGCTAAAGAAACCCATTTTGATTAATGATTAAGAAGCAGTTCAGTGCTTGTTGTCGTTTCAATAACTATTTTTTTTAACATTCGAGGCAGTTTCAAAAGTGAGTGTTTCTTAAGTGTAGAATTGGACAAAGGAAAAGATATCACATATTCAGATATTGCACTTTATTTTAATACCACGGCAGAAAAAGCAGGTTACATTTCAAGCAGTGAAATATGATTATAGTTGCCGTAAAACTTGTAGGATCAAGAATTTTATGTAAAATTTGAATACTTAAGTACAATGTAGACTAGAGAGTCTGTAAGAATACATGAAATATCAAGAGAGGATGGCACCATGAAAATTATGAATGCAGGCGATATTTTTCCTACAAAAAGTCCTGTCAATTAAGTTAATACTAAAAAAAAACAGTACTCTATATAGCTGAGATTCCTTCTTAATTACATTCCTAGCACAATTTCAAAATAGTTTTCCCTTCCAAGATCATTTATAAAGCAGTATTCTTTTTTAATGTTAAAACAGAAGCTTAAGATCATAAAGTTTAAAATGGTAAAATGGTTTAAAAAAATCTTTCTTAAATAACAATACAACTTTGGGTAAAGAGAAATAAGGAACTTGCTTAGGTTTGGTTGGCTGCAGATAATTTGATTGTTAACTGTATCACATCTCACTTTGATATACTTTTTGCTGCCTAGTCTCCTTTGTGCTTCTACATTGGGTAAGTATATTTCTATATATAAAGGCTGCCTAGTTTCAAACTTCATGACCACCGATTTCATAATCATATATATCCTCATCATACTCATACTCATCGTTATCCGAGTCTCCTTCAAAACCTGATGCTACACTTTCATCTGAATCCCCATCAGAATATTGCATAGCTACATGCAGTGCACTGGCGTATGCCTCATCATAAGTGTTACATTTTTGTAAACTCCGCAGCAAGAACCTTGGTATATCCGCCAGGGTGGCAACAGATATATTATCAATTGGTGGAGGAATGTGAGCCATGGCACAAGGAAACTTTTCAGACACTTCATGTAGGGAGGTTGTGTAGGGTTGCGAGTTGTTGAGCATCAATATTCCCTCCTGCGCTGGCACCGCAATCTGGTAGCCGTAGGCTTGAACCTCTGCAGCATATTCTCCGCCAGGTGTCGGGATCCTCCTGAGAGAGGTGACCCATTTCACCCTGATCTCATCCAGCACTAAAGCAGGTTCTCCTGGGTGGTAAATGTGCACAGTGTCATCTCGTACACACAAAACAAAGCATTTGGCAAAATCGTCATAGGAAATATCAGGAGCTGATAATTCCCATGAGCTGAAGATTTTCATTTTGGCGTCAAATAACATAAAGCCTACTGATTTTTTAATGCAAAATTCTTCTGAGGGACCTGTTCGATGTCTGAACCAAATAAAAATCTGCCTGTCATTTCTCACAATACATCTGGCCAGACTGATGAATCTAGAGCCTGGTATTTGATAGCAAGCATACTGGTTGTTGGCCAAATTGCATGCAAACAAGTGCCCTGTACCCTCTTTATTGCCGACAACAAACAGTTGCCCACTGCACATCACCATTGCAGGTGGTGCTGTTCTAAAGTTAGTGAGAGTTGTCCTGTAAGTTGGTTTGTAGTAATCAACGGTCCGGAATGAGAACAATGATGGCTGCCCAGTTAAAAGGTCAATGGTGAGAATGTTAATTTTCAGCATGTCAGTTGGGTAAGGAAAAGAAGAGCACAAATACATGTATAGTTTACCTTCATGTGCAACCATATTGCATACAGTTTGTCTCATAGGAACATACTGCAATAGTCTTTCTCCTGACACTGGGAAATGAAACCAAAGTTGATCTTCAAGACTGTACAAGAAAAGTTTCAAAAACTTCAAGCCTTGATTGCAAACAACTGTAAATAAAATTTGTGATGGGTGAGAAGAGTCTTGGTTAATGTGGGAAGATTCTTTCTTATCTATGATTTTGTTGTCGTCACTACTCCTTGTTAATTCAGTTTGAGAATAGGACATGAGATCAAAATTTGCATGACAAGCATTGTCTGTCCCTTCATAGCTCTTTGGGGCTATTGCATCTTTACCTTCAAGTGAGCTTCTCAGCTCCCTGCCGAGGTAGGAAGCTTCATTTGCATAGTCTGAAATCCATGCATTTATAATGCTATTGAGCTCTTGTTGGTAGGGCAAGCGAGAAACCCTCTCGTGGTTGATCCACCGAGCTGCCAATCTGTGGAGCTCATTATAGCCTGTATGTTGCACCACACAAGGATCCTCTAATAGTTTTATCAGCCATTCCCACGGTAGATCAAGGATGTCTTCATGGTGAATCAAATAGTCGTGGAATCGAGCCTCAATGATGCTTCTGGCAGCTGCAGCAACATCCGGCAGATTATGATCCTCAGCCAAATAACGAATTCGCAGGCAATTGGAAAGATCCAAGTTGCCAAGACCTAAGAGAAACTGCTGGCAAAACTCTCTCACATCATCCAGTAACAAAAAGTCTGAGATTTTTACAACATCAGTTATAATTTCCGTGGTGAGAGGAAGAGTTCCAGTGTACAAATAGTCTAAAACAATGCTGAAGACTGAGTTCTGAAACAAAACAAAAAAGTAAAAAAATATATATTCATAGAATTATAGAATACCAAGGAAATCAATTGAAAGTTTAAATTTAAAATACAAAAAAACTGGGCTTTTCTCCGTCTGCAACAAATAATTTGGCCTTTAATCTTTCTAACTGTTAGGTGTGATCTAGTTTCAGCAGATTACAGTATCCTCTATACCATGTGTGTGATCAAATACAGCATTGGACCTTTTTTCTATCCTTGCTCACATAAAGCATTGTCTTTTATGTAAAAATGACACTTTTGATAGCACTCTAGATAATGCACTAAACAACTGAGAGAAGATGTCCACTTTATCCAATATTTCTTAACGTAAAAAATAAATAGATTTTGAAGTGCAAAAAACAAAAAAAAACCCAAAAGATTACCCAAAGAATATGCCCATGTAAGACTGGGTATTGGAAAATCCAGTTTCCAACTTTGAAATTTCATTCTTTCAATCATCAGGCTACTCTACTAATATATGGTATCTAATGAGTATTAAGCACTCAAAATCTGTAGAACAGCAAAACACAACAACACATCGTTTCTACTTAACTCATTTCAGCACAAAACCTGACATTACATCTATTGAACTTCTATCAGTGTGTGTCTAACCCTCAAACTTTAAATAGCCTAAACATTGACTTAGACGTTGGTTTATTCATCTGTGTGGTTCTCTAAGTGTCTAACTCCACTTGACCCGAGGACTTATCACTGCAGGTTTCTGAACAGCCAACTCAGTGCTTTATCTATATGAAGTTAGCCATTTTGCAATCTAGAGTGGTGAAATGTGGACCACCTATCATTCTAGTTTTCTAAAGGCTAGCTCAGAATTTGGGCTAAGCAAAGTTAAACAATTTGAAAACCACATCGATCAATTTGAGTGACTGAAAAAATGTCTAATTAAAAATTTGGGCTCAACACTGCTAGTTGGTTAGAAACCTATGCAAATGACATGGGTGGTATTTTGTGATATAAGAGGAGTGAAAAATGTTGATGCCAAGAGTTTCACCAAATGGAAGACAGTCTATAATAAGTATATATAATTTGTGGCTTGAGCTGAATTCTTTAATGATTTTACTAATCTCTATTCTGTTTCTAAATTTCTTTATGAACCTACCTACATGGATTTTTTATTTAAGTGTAATTAAACATAGAATATCAAATTAGCCTACTCGTAACAAGTCAAGAGAAGTGTATTCATTGACGCAAAGAACCCCAATATTTTAGGGGCCTGGACAAATTTTACAAAAAGTAAAATTAATTTTAATTCTTCCATTAAAAAAAATAATAACAATTTCAGGCTTTTTTTTTCAAAGAGAAATAACTGATTAAAAAATCTGCATAAATTTATGCATAAGGTGTGGGAACTGGCATTTAATTCGGTACATGAACCAGTATAAAGGATGAGAGTACTCAATCAGTGGGGCAGTTGACGGATATTTCAGAGGTACGGGGATGATTCACAGGCAGCATAAACTTGTATGATTTTCCTGTGCCCATCCAGTACTTTATGGCTAGTTAAGTTTCTTAGTCTTAATACTTGAAAAAAGTAAAGGCCATTAAGAAAGCAATGACAAACTACCTCTATATGCTGTGTGCACATAAATTGTAATGAGAACCCTACTTTTTCCTCGACTCGTGTATTGAGTGTGGAACTATCTTACTTTACCAAGCAAGAAAAAAATTTCATTATAAAAATTTACAAAGGTTTTAAAGGAATTATCGGTGCAAAATTTTGGGTGAGTATTTTTACTGCACATAAAAACAAAATTAGGCAAATACAATTTAGTGTTCATGTATTTTTAAGAGACCTGATGAAATTTTCAAACCTAACACTAAGAGTTCAAATTACCTGCAGCGGACCAAACTACAAAGGGTTTGAGTTAGCCTATATTTATGATAATTATCTATCCGTCATACTGGCTTGGGCCCCTTGGGGATCACAACTCTGCTGAGCAGTGGCAACAGGTTGCTTTATTTTTTGTGCTTAAAGTCAGTTGGAACTAAATAATGGAAAGACTAGCCTTCTATAAATAATGGTTTTAACTTAAAATTAAAGAATGAGCTCAATAAAGTTCAGCTTACAAAGCCAGCTGTAGAAAAGTTGATAAATTTACCAGACATCACATATAATGTTAAGGTATTTACAACAATTACTCTTTTAATCATGCCCAACTTACTGGGGTTCATTTACACTAAGAGCACATTACAAAGAACTTACATTGGAGTTTGTATAAAAAATATTTAATTAAGGTCAGAAAGAAAAACTTGTTGCAGGTTACCTGTTCCAAATCAAGAGATGCAGAGAGATCTATTTCTCGGATGTTTTTCTCCCTCATGTTGCATGTGAACATAGACAAAAAATAAGGGCTCCATAAAGCTAAAATAGCTCGATGAGCATAGTATCGTCGTCCGTTTAACTTTAAAACGATGTCACAAAGTTCACCGGTTTCCCTCTGTTTTAATAGGGGTCGTACCAGACAGTCCTGTGCACTTTTGCTGAATGTTTTCTTCGACGCCTTCACGTAATGTGACATAATGCTATCATTCAGAAAAGGTCAGCGTGTCATAGCAAAAGAAAAATATAGATCTTGTTGAGTGTCTCTTGCCTGGTAAAATTTCAGACCTCAGACCAGTCCTAGTTATCTCATTTCCTGCATTTGACACAGTAAAGTCATAATTTATGTTGATTTGTTTTGCTTAGCAATACTACCTTTTCTAGAGTAACTGGCCTTGGTCAATAATATGCCAAGATGTAAATTTAGTATTCCTGTTTCTTGTTGCTTTTTTTCTCTCAGCTTTAAAGCTTGTGAACATTTGCTTTATCTTTATCTTTTTAAATTTATGAATTTCTAATTTAGATCAGATTGTTTAAACAAGTCTAAATTAATTTCACCCAAAACTTAGTGTGTCATAGATTACTAAATCTAGATTTAATTTTTAAATCTAATTCGTTTTAAGCCAGGCTTAGGACTAATCAAAATGGCTGCTCCCATTGAATGTTTTCTGTGAAGACTTATAAATCGCTAAATTGTTGATAGATCTAGATTCTAGATAAAATCGAGGCCCAACTCCCAGGTAACGCATTTTTATTACCCTCGACCCGGTACCCTTAAACATGCGGTCCCTTGAGACTTCGCCAGGTCGATAGAAATATCAATATCTTCTATATCTAGATTCTAGGCCCTGTAGTCACAACACCGCATGGTAAATTTAGATGCCTGTCGAAAACATTTTAGTCGGGACGTACCACTACTTCGTTATGCACAAGCAGTTACTAGCGCTAAGCACAACGTAAAGTGATGACTAACTCACATGGCCAAACATTCGTGTAGCTCGCGACTAATCTATGTAAACAAGCAATGGTGACTGATGCGGCTCGATCATTGTTGTCCTTGTCCATGAGCTCGATACAAGCTGTGGGCTGTTAGTTTCAGATGGGGAACGGTCTTCTGTGGTAAAAAAAAGAGCTCAACCAATAGCGCCAAGCACAACGTAAAGTTCTGACTAGCTTGTAAACATGGCCTCAACTCAAGTGGTCAAGTAACACTGTAACTGGCAACAAAGCTAAACAAGCAACGGCGACTGATGCGGCTCTCTCATTGTTGTTCATGGGCTTGCTACAAGCGGTGGGTTGTTAGTTTCAGATGGGAAAGGGTCTTCCGTGGTTTAAAAAAAACCTCAACGACTTTGACGGTCTTAATTATAACAATCTTGAGGGAAAACAGTTGATAAATAGAATAATCAGCGATGTCCTGAATAGACTACTTAAAGTTAAAGTAGGCAGTTTAGTGAAAATTTCAAAATTCATGGATATTGATGAAACATAGCTCAATAGATGGGTCTTGCCTTCCACATTGAGAATCTTTTTTAATTTTGTCGATACGTTTTTTAGTTTTTGAGTTATAAATTTTTTTTTGATTTATTTTGAGGCCCATTTTCCCTCCCAATTAACACTGGAAATTTCTGCCAATGGAATTCAACTTTTGTAAAGAAATAGCTATAATTAAGTTAATTTTGCTTTGATTTTGACATATTATATATCACATTAAGCGTTATTTTGTGTAGAATATAATGGGAATGATCAAATAAGAC
>BMAT01009317.1:34094-44681 GCA_019649035.1 Elysia marginata | reverse complement strand
TCTCCCTTGTGACACAGTCAGAATTTTCTGAGAGGGGCGGCTGGTTCACTTTCGTGATAGATATATATCGTGATAATGTTCGAAACTCCAAACAGAAAGGAAAAGAAAAAGTTGTTAACCATTTTGAGACACAAGAATGTAAAAAAAATTATCCGCTGTAACTAAAACTAATTTAAAAGGTAATGTAAAATGAAATCTATCAAGATAAATTTTTTTTTCCAGTTTAAAGTTTTATACAATGTTTTTGTGTTTTAATTGCTTTGTAAACTCTAGACCTTGTTCGATTACTATTCATAAGTCATGCTATGGTACATAATGAAGCGATGAACACACAAATTATTTTAAAAAAGGTTTGCTTTGCTTTGTTTTCTCAAGATGTTCATTTTTGTTCCATGTGAAACAATTATTTCAAATAAATAGTGATTCAAATGAGTCTATAATTTATAACTTTGCTTTGCTAATTGGTTGCTACTTATTTAATTGATTGTTACTTGGCAAGAGTATTGTAAAATCCTTTATAATATCTATAAATATTAAACAAAGGTTAGCTTTGCTTTGTTTTCTCAAGATGTTAAATCTTTTTTTTTTTTTTAAAGGTAAAACAATTATTCGAAAAAAGCTCCTAATGAGTCTATAATTTTAACCCATATGTGGCGAAGAAATATTTGTTTTTCCTGCCATCTTGAACATGTCGTTGCATCAATAGGAAGTAAACAAAATGGGAAAGTACTCCTATGAAGTTCATAGATAACAAGACCATTATAACACATGTTGGTGTTGAGAAAAAAGTTTTGCTGCATCAAGTTTTCTAAAAAACGAGAGAAAAGTCACTTTCCCTTGTCAGGGACACAAGGCTTATATGGGTTAAGGTTTGCTTTGCTCATTGGTTGCTATTTACTTGGGTAATAATTACTTATTTATTTATTTTATTTTATTTTTTTTTTTTATACACTATATAAATCCCTTTCGGGTAATTTGTCTTCGTTACTCAGCGTAACTGTGTCGCCACGGAGCAGCGCCACTAATGCCCCAGCAGACCAGTACATATGAAGCCTGTAGCTGGGTACCCATTTTACAGGTGGGTGGACTGGGAAAAATCATGGTAAATCGCTTTCCCAAGGCAATTGCTGCATGAAATGGTCGGGAATCCAACCAGCAACCTCCAGATCGCGACACGCTAACCACTCCGCCACGATGCCCCATACTTGGCAATATACTAGTAAAAACCTTCATAAAGGCTTATGAAACGTGAGTGTTAGTGGCGTCGTGGTCTTGTGGTAGACGCTTGACCTTCGGAACCACGAGGTCCAGTGTTCAAGCCCTGCGTTCGGCAGATCGAAGTTCAGTCATTGACAAATGCTATTCGCACACATGTGTTCGCCGCGGTTAGGTAGTAATAGGTACCAAGTTATAGGCAGTGTAAGTTCTTGTTTTGTCAGTAGGCTAGGGTGATGCGCTTTATTGGCTGTCACTGTGTGAGTTCAGCATATTATTTTGTCTGTCGGGGAAACAGAAGAAAATACAACACATATAGTTTAATGCCGAGGAAAACATAATATTAGAGCCGAATGCAGAAGAAATCATGACAAACAGAACCTAATGCATAAGAAATCATGACAAACAGAGCCTAATGCAGAAGAAATCATGACAAACATAGCCTAGTGCAGAAGAAATCATGACAAACAGAGCCTAATGCAGAAGGAATCATGACAAACATAGCCTAGTGCAGAAGAAATCATGACAAACAGAGCCTAATGCAGAAGAAATCATGACAAACATGACCTAGTGCAGAAGAAATCATGACAAACAAAGCCTAATGCAGAAGAAAACGTAACATACAAAGCCAAATGCAGAAAAAAACATGACGCACAAAGTTAAATGTGGAAGAAAAGATAATACACAGAGCCTAATGCAGAAGAAAACGTTATGCTCAACATTTGAGCTAGATCTAGGCCTCATCTAGATTGTAAATCAACAGGTCTTCGAAATCTAAATTTTGATCCAGGTTATATAGCGATTAAATCCACGTCTTGTTTAGGACACTTAGATTAGATTCTAAATCGTGGTTTAATCTAGAATCTACTTGATGTTAGACTGTTTAGACGAAGTTGGAAAGCATGCAAAACGAAATTTTAGTTATGTGTGTCTTTCCACATTTCCGCACATTGATATCATTTTTGGTATTTCAAAGTTGACCTGCATCTTTTGGTGAATTAGATCGATCCAAATATATACTAGGTCATGACGAATGCGGTCCTTAGATTTCAATTGTTTCGCCCTAAAAAATGAAATTGTTTAATTCATGTGCTATAAAATTTTATAATCTCCGTGCTTTGGAGTCAAGACAACTAGCTTACTTTAAGGGGTAAAAAGTCGGCACATTTCATTGTTTAACATCTTGACCGAGAAGGTCTACTTTAATGTCTCTCAAGAAAGTCATTTAATAACCGACGATTAACGTTAGAGTTTATTAAAAAAACGGCTGAAAGAAGAGGAATATACACAGACAGATAGTATAAAACAAACAAAAGAAAACTTGAACGTTGGTAGGTCAGGTTAGGTTGTTTGAATTCCAACGTGTCTTTTCAATTACAACGTTTAACAGAGACGGCGCTTGTGACAATTGAAAGCGTGCTGCCACACTGTGATGTAAGGAGCACTTGCATACACCACACCCAGTCACATTATCCTGACACCGGGCCGACCAGAATTAGCACTGAATCCATAATGCCAGACACAAGGCGGATCAGCTGCTAATACCAATTTTAAAATCCTTGGTTTGACTCGGCCAGGGATCGAACCACGCATCTCCCGGTCTCTGAGCAAGTGTTTTACCGCTAGGCCACAGAGCCGGTTAAACGTTGGTAGCACTTTGAAAAAATCCCAGGTCGAACAGTATTACACTCAATTTTTTAGCTGTCACGATTTAAAAGCTTATCTAGCTCTATTTATGAGTTCAAGGTTAAAGACTTCTCTCCCCTGAAGGACACTTTTGATCAAAGGTCTGAGAAATGATACACTGGTTTCAATGTCTGCATAAGCAGAAGACAAATAAGATCTCGCCTGTTTCGATGATTATAATTATAAAAGAAGTAAAATGTGTGGGGGTCCAAAAAAATGAGGTTACACGCGATAATTGGTGATATAGGTTTATATACATTAATGGAAATGCCTTTTAAAAAGTTTTTTTTTCTAGCTATCGACATTTTTTTATATCCTTATTAGGTCATGAGTTGTAAAACTTGGAAGATATGATATCCAAATGGGCCAGATTAAAAAAGGAATTGAACTTAAATGGACGTTTTTTAACAGCAAAAAGGGCATGAGCGTGTCCTATCAATTTATTAAAAAAACAAATGTGTAATATTTTAATGGTCTCATAAACGAATAGGCCTACTAATAAACACACAATATACTTTCAAATTTTGAAAAAAAAATGTTGACTGAAAATTAAATTGGAAAATCGAAAATGGCCATTTTCTTGTCTTGGCCCTCGCTGCATGGAGACTCATTTTGTGCGTCTATATTTAAAAGGAATGCATTTTGATATCAATACATTTTTTGCCTTTGATTATCTTAAGGAAGTTTTAACATTCTACAATGATTAGCGATTATTAGAGACAAAAATGTGTTTATATCCCAAAACGCCTTCTTTTTAAGATAAACGCACCATATTGCAACACTAAACAAGCCGCAACTGCACATGGAAACGTTATGTCTCCAGACCAGGCACAACAGGTGGGAGGCCAGGATATCTAAGTTTCTTTTTTCCTCATTCAGAAATTGCCTTTTTAAAGCTAAAAAAATTATTCTTCTGAAATTACAGCATGCATAAACATTTTTTCTTCCGTATAATTTTTGTTAAACAATAGAGAATGTACTATGTACTTGCACAATCACGTTGGTAAATTCATGGCGTTTTTTAAATTTTTTTTTAAATTTACAGGAAATTACATTATTCGAAATATCAAAACCGCTTTTTAATACGAATATTACGACACACATATAACGGCTGATCTTGTTACGATTTGGTGAATAAGAGTCTTTTTTCGTGCCTTATTTGTAAAAAAAAAAATAAACAAAGGATAGGATATCTGTTACAGATACCAGTTCCTGTTACGCTTTTTATACGATTGTCATCCTAATAGACTTGCCTGTCAAAACACGTGCCGTGTAGGTTTTTTTGTTTTGTTTTATGTTTAGAGTAGTTAGATAAAAAGGGCGACACCAACGCAATCAGTTCTAGGTTTCCCCAAAGCTGAAATATTTATAGGATAGATTGACAAACCAACTGAAAGCTGGCGCATAGAATTCTTTGTTATTCAACAGTAAGTAATCATCTCTTTTGTTTTCTTAACTTGTCTTACCGCAAGGCTACAGAGCCGGGGACGCATGCTTAATTTCCATTAAAAAAAATACTGAAACATTAGAACAAAAAATGTTACTATAGTTATGTAATATTCAATTTTACCGTATGTCATGGTCTAGAAATTGAAATACTTACATGTTAAAAATGATATTCTTGCCTGAGTACTTGAATTCTCGACACACAATCTATGGACGTATGTAGAAAACATAGCCTTTCTTAATTTATTTCAATATTAGCAAAAGTGCACCCCGAGGGTGTGTACTGTCTTTAAGATTGTGTACGTTTTATACGAATGATCACAGGAGTAACAAAAAGCACAATGGACATTGAGTTTGCTTATGATTAAAAGATTCAAGGCGCTGAAGATTGTTATTTTGAAGAAGTCACATGTTTTATCTGTTGGTGTGAGAAACATATCCGCGAGTTCAATGTTAAGAAAACAAAAGAGATGATTATTGACTATTGAACAACAAAGAATTCTATGCGCCAGCTTTAAATTACTGACGAGTTCGTTAAAACAGCCGGCTCTTACAAGTATTTAGGTTTTACTATTGACAATAAACTGAACTGGCCTGCCCATGTTGATGTTTTATGCAACAAGTTGAACAGAATGATGGGTTTTTTTTCGAAACTAGTTACGTTTTTTTCATCATACAACATTTCTATACAGCTCTTTTTCATAGCGTGATTTCATTTAGGTATAACTTGTTGGGGAGGGAACACCACAAAAGTATACGAAGAAAGAATAAAAAGATCTATAAAAACGCTGAAAAATAGTGGATGAGCAGCTGCAACTTTTAAACGATGTATATAAAAATGGCTTCATTATTAAAAAAGACTCCATGATCAAAGCATGAAAGATAGTACCGGTAAATGAACTATGACACTCTCTTTATACATTTCGTTTCACTACATCCATCCAGAAATTAATTATTTTATTTTTAAAAGAGCAGATATTATGAAATTTTTAAAAGAAAACTTTTTTTTTCTGTTTGATTTGTTTCTTCACAATGGATCGAAGTTAAAACGTATGTTTGGAGATCGATGACCAAGAAACGGAGATTTTTTATACAAGACGCTCACCAGCAAATGTGAGGAAATTTCTGTTAACAATGCGAACATCATATTTGAGCATTCTGATTATTTAGACAAAAAAAATGTCCGTTCGGTAGTAGGTGACGACTAATAGATTACATTTGTTGACAAAAAAAAAACATAGGGGGATGGAAGATTAAAAGAAAGCATTCCCTTTTATATGAGATGATATTACACTTCAGCAAAGACATAATTCTTTTTGTTTTGTTTTAATGAAATAAATACAGTTTTTATTAGTTATAACTATTACATTTGAAATCACGGAAATAAATGCCAAAACCCTATCACTATCTTGGTTACGTAAGTGCAAAGAGATTAGTTGCCATGGATCTGTATCTTTCTCTTAAAATCGCTGGCTCAACTTTATCTCTAACTCCCATACTTAAAACGAAGTTTAAATTATTAACCAGTAAATAAATTATTATGCTTAACTTCCTTTTAGTGATCTTTACTTCCTGCCGTGTGTATGCATGTGTTTTAGTGATATGTATGCTAATGTTATCGTCATTTTAAAAGCTCTAATATAATCTTGACATGTTTTCATTAAATTTGTCAAATAAACTTTAAAGAAAAAAAAAGATTGCATCGCCATACACTTCACTGCCAAATTTGGTTTTAATTTCGTTAGAAAAAGCCCAATCGATAAAAGTTCTATACCATAAGCCCCTAAAGAATGAACTAGTTATAAAAAGCCATATATTGCTTCCATCTGTGTTTACAAAATCAAGCTTTTAGAGAAAAAAACAAAATCGTACTAGTAGCTTAGTAATGCCTAGGAAATGAAGTAGCCCTCAACTGTATAACATTAACAAAATTGAATATTCAATTTTCTTTCTACTTGAATTTAGTATCGCCTTATCAGCTTTTGTGATTCAGCGACGTGTGTTTGGAATTCTGTATAAATGAATTAAATTCACCACGCAGTGTCTTCTGCACTAAGAAACTCAAGTTAAAAAACATTAAATGCAATTTCGAGGAATTCACCTGGTTTTAAGCAGGCCCAACATTCAAGGGTTTTGCATTAAACTTAGGATAGACGCTATGAACTTAAAAATTACGCGTTGTTCGCAAGCCAAAAGAGATGTTTTTCATGCAATCCTAAAATCCTAAGAAAGGTGACCGGATAACATTGATTTCCATGTTTTGTGTCTACAGACAAAAGCATTGAAAGAATCACACAGTGCGCATTGATACAACTTGTTTTTTTTTTTTTTCATTTTATTTTTTTTATATACACTATATTATTCCCTTTCGGGAAATTTGTCTCCGTTACTCAGCGTAACTGTGTCGCCACAGAGCAGCAGCACCACTAATGCCCCAGCAGACCAGTACATTTGAAACCTGTAGCTGGGTACCCATTTTACAGGTGGGTGGACTGGGGAAATTTCGGGTTCATTGCTTTCCCAAGGCAATTGCAACATGGCATGGTCGGGAATCGAACCCGCGACCTCCAGATCTTTAGTTCGACGCGCTAACCACTCCGCCACGCTGTTTAGATATGTGAAGAGAGCTTCGATTTTAAACTAAGGGGTAAAATAGGAAACTTAGCGTGCAAGTTTGCAAGCACAGTTAGCACATAAGGGCGTCAATGGAAAAAAAAACCAAGACATATCAAAAGTTTTTTAAACTCATTTTTGGCACTTTTAAGTAGACAGGAGAATCGATGTCAGAATTTCCATCTTAAGTCCTATAGAATAGAGAGGACATATTATTTAACTACGTGTTTTATTTAATGGGAAAGAGTTTATTCATGTATAACATCATTGTATTGGTTTTAATGATGTAACAACTAAATGTGACATGTCTTGTTATTCTCTTGGCCCCTTCGACATCATCATAATTATTTGCCTTGCTGTTGTTTCTTTAGTTTCATGTTTGCTCTTGTGTTTCATCTTACTTTTTTAGAAAAACAAACGAACGTTTCGACTACGCACATTTAAAAAAGTATCGCCAAAGATACTTAAGCTACGTTCATTAGGCACCAATTGAAGACAAACAACGAGTCTGACCTAAATCTACCTTTGGTGCGGAATTGTGTATCAAAAGTGCTCTGAGAGCGTTTTGTTCCAAAAAGCGTAATATTTTTGTTTTCATATCGTGCTACAGAAATGGGTTCGCAATCTGCAAGAAGAAATGCGGAACAGATTGTATTTCCCAAGTTGTGATGTAGATTTAGGACAGAATCATTATGAGCTTTGAATCTGTTGTGTGCTTCTTATTCTTTCTGTTATTCTTCTTTGTTGTATTCTTCTCCTCGTTCTTCTACTTTGTTTTTCTTTCTATTCTGCTCGTAATTGTTTGTTTTGTTATTAATTTTCTTTTACTTTGTTTTTGTTGTCCTCACTCCTTCTTACTAGTGTTATTCATTCACTATTTTTCTCGGTTTGCTTCTGTGCATCTATCTTCCCATATTGTGTTTCTTATTTATTTTTTCGTCATCGTCATTGTCGTTATTTCTCAATCCAGAAAGAACCCGAAGGTTGCCAATACGAATCCCAAATTCCAGATATGTCTCAAGAGTGGTAACAATATCTTTAGTAGCTACTTCAAACAAAAAAAAAAGAATAATCATTACACAGGTATTCGAGGCAAGTGATCAAACATAAATCAGCGAAACTCAAAGGCTGGTAAGGATTTCAATAATTGAAAGGTTTTAAAGGTATGAAATTAGCAGTGGGGACAAGTAGGCTTTTAAGTGGAAATGCCCGAAATGTTTGCCTTTAGTATGACCCAAACCTTCGACTTATAGATGCTTCGGTACCCACCGCCTCGACACTTAGAGAAACATATCTTATACCATGCCGCCACTACGCTCCTTTAAAAAGGATTACGGATTTCAATAGCTGTCTCTGTGTATGCTTTGAAAAAAGTAAATGCCACCACTAAAAGAAATTAGTCGGTAAGAACTTAAAGACAGAGTAGTAAATTTGATCTCTTCATTAGATAGTTACACTGTTTAAGTTCACGATATTGTTACTTCAAAAAACAAAAAATACCCAACCGGCTCTGTTGCCTAGCGGTAAGACACTCACTCAGAGATTGGGAGGTGTGGGTTCGATCCCCGGCCGAGTCAAATCAAGGACTTTAATATTGGTATTAGCAGCTGAATCGCCTAGTGTCTGGCATTATGGATTTAGTGCCAAGTCTGGTCGGCCTGGTGTAAGGATAATGTGACTGGGTGTGGTGTATGCAAGCGCTCCTTGTATCACAGTGTGGCAGCACGCTATCAATTGTCCAAAACGTCGTCTCGTCTCTGATATAATCTTGCGGTTGAAAAGAGACGTTAAATTTCAAATAACCAAAAATAAAAACCATGTGTAGGCCTATTTACAAGCTAAGACAAAAATACACATGTAAAAATATCGTTATAGTCTCAAGACTTTGCATACTTCTCCCTACAGGTTAATGCACACCAAATTATCTTTTGAACTCACAGAGGAGGAGCAAAATACATATATGAAAATATCGTTATAGTCTCAAGACTTTGCATACTTCTCCCGGCAGGTCATTACCAACCAAAGTATCTTCTGAACTCACATAGGAGGAGCAAAAAGCTCATCACTTTAGCACTCTGACAAGACCTTCTACTGCCCAAAATCGGGTACTTCTTTAAGATACGTGTGAGGCAAAGAAAGTTTGTGTGAATAGAGGTCCATTTTCAGGGCAAAGAACCTATTGTTTTGATAAATTGCATGCACGCCCTTTTTAACAAACAGTTAATTTTTTTTTTAACTGTTTGTCTTGCTGTTAGGGAACTCAATTCTTTTTAAGCATATACTGTACTGTGTTTAATGACATTTTGCCGTATTGGTGTTTTTTTTTTCTATTATACTTTATTGGTTAATTTCTTTCAAATACGCTTGTAAGTCAAGAGGGAGGGGAGGGGGGGGGGGCAATGTAACTATTACTGTTTAATCTTAGGTTGCAAAGTAACTAAAAACATGATAAAGTATGATTGTGTCAGCGTTGTATATAATGTAACGTATTTAGAAACCTAATCAACATGCAAAAAATTAACAGAAACAAAAATTTAAAAAAAAAACGCTCTCTAACGTCAGATGAGACAACATTCATTCTGTAAACTCAGGTTAAGAACTCGCTTCCTCTGCCCATTCGACAGATAAAGGACTCACCGGAGTTCCAGTCTGCGTTAAAAACGCACCTATTCCAAATGTATCTGTCCTAACTTTGTTCTGTGAATGTGTATTGAAAAGATGTCAATGTCATAGTTGTCTAAGGCGCTTTGAGCTTTTTGTAAAAGCGCTTTATGAGTGTTCTTCATTATTATTATTATTATTATGATTGGATAGCATAATAGTACTTAAGTTATATTGATAAACTTCGATAGGCATCGGGCATTTATACTGCAAATCATTGGATTACAAGATGAAATTAAAAAAAAAGTCCCGTATTTTATAACGTCTAAACAAAGGGCTACACGCTAAGTTGAATAAAAGCTGGCCACAAGATTTTGTAATTTTTATTTTTCTGTTTATGCCGTTTCTAGCTGAAAACAAGTTTAGTGACCGCAGATAAATTTTCATTAAAGAGTAACAAAAAAAATGTTATATCGGGAGGATTTGACTGGATAGAACAATTGGGAAGGCAAAACATTTAAAAAAAAAACCAAAAAAAACAAAACAAAAAACAAAAAACAACAATACAAATTATGGACAATGAAGAGGAATTCATATAGAGATGAAAGAGACCAAAATAAGAAACACGAGATGATAGAGAGAAGAAATTAGTGAGGTATAGTTTGAAAAAAAAGAATGTAAAAAAGAACAATAAAAAAGATGTCAATTGGTATAGAGAAACAAATTAAAAAAAAAAATAAAGTACTGGGTACAAGAAGGGTAAAATAAGAATAAGTTAAAAGTAATATGAATGTTAGATAAGGTTATGAAAAATATCATAAGGAGCCTCAGTAAACATTTTTAGAACGGGATGCCTTCTCAAGTCGCCATTTCGGAATGACGAAAAAAAAAAAAACAACCCTTGATTAATGATGGTGAGAAAGATAAAACTCTGTAACAATCTTACGAAATAACATCCTTTCTTCTCAATAAAATGAGATATGATAGAAACAACAATTTTTGTAGATAACAAAGAATACGCCGTTG
>BMAT01009316.1:161472-172385 GCA_019649035.1 Elysia marginata | reverse complement strand
TCAACAATGTATATAGTTGTTTTTGTTTTTTTTTTTTTGTTTCTTATCAGTCAGTCATCGGATAAGGAGAGTGGCGTACATAAACTTCACTACCGTGTGTGAGGAACTTCAATTTGTTTGACCATATTATGTCTTGCAACCAGTCGAAATGAGTTGAAATCAGAGAGTTGCAAGGTAATGGTAATTTAGTAGCAAACATAAGTAAGAAGAACTATGTTCTCTCGTACATGTAACTTTAATTTGTAACAAAATTAACAAGGCTTGAAAGAAGCAGCAGTTATAGATCAAGTTGATGTTTTGCGTCGTAAGTTCTCTTAGTCTCTGAGAGAGAGCTGGGTTATTGTCAAAACGAAAGTACGCTTAGTCTATTCTAAATGTCTGACTCGGTGGCTAATGTGGCCACAGTATTACAGAAAAGTTTATTTTCTGTTTTTTTCAAAAACAGCAAACAAGAAAAATCTATGATGCTTCTGTGTAAATTTATAGCTGCTTGAAGTTACCAGGGTTAGGATTTGTGAAATTTCAAAAATGATCGAAAATTGTGTTTAAAGTTTAGACACCTATAAATGTGTAAAGATCTTAGCACCCATATCGATTCAAATTAAACACATATAACATAAAATTTCAACAAAAATCAGTTATGAAAACTGTTCAGAAACGGTAATGGTGTCAATATCTAAAATAAACAAAGTCACTCCTGAACACCCACTAAACTTTGAAAGCCTATCTCTCAAATCTAGGCCTTGCAACTTAAGACTCATCTGGATAGAATACAAGACATATTGAGACATGTCCCCTCCATAATGTCCACCTGATCTGCTGTCATGGCTGGTTGTTTAGCTATGATTTGCTCTCTAGGCATTTTCAGCTTTGTTTTTCCTTCATGTAGAGTAGTAGTAGTATTAGTAAGGTATCGCTTCACCTCCAGATTATATTTGTTATCCAGGCTACCAGGTCTTCATCAGCATTATGGATTATTTCATAGCCATTATCTAGTTTCGTAGCCAGGCAGTTTAAACCGATGTGATCTGTTGTTTCAGGAGCCTTGCTACATTGTTGGCACATTGGAGAGCCTTTCAGTTTCCACTTGCGCATTATATAGGCGGTCTTTGTATGTCTTGTCTGAAGTCGGTAGATTATCATCCAGTGCTTTCTTTTTATTAAAGTTGTGAAGCCAGGAAGGGGTTTGGTTGGATTAGTTATTCTACTTCCACCTGCTGTAATGTTATTTGCTATTCTTTCCTCCGTGCCTCTGTTGCATAGAAGTTTTCAATCTTTGCATTTTATAAGAGGTTTCTTGACCTCAGTCTTCTTGTTGTTGGGGCTTCCTTGTATATTTGTTTGAGGGTTATGTTGTCTGTCATGTCCTCGATTCTTTTGATTACTTTATGTGTCGCGCATCTTCTCTTCTGATGTGGGAAGGTGCAATTGAGATTATGGTAGGAAGCCACTGGATCAGCGTTGATTTGAGACAGCCTCCTGTTGTTCTCATTGATTCACGTAGTTTAACATCAACCAGTTTCGTGCTTAGGCTTCTGGTCCACACAGGAGTGCAATATTCAGCTGCATTGTAACACAGAGCAAGAGTTGACATTCGCAGAACAGATTGTGAGGCGCCCCATATTGTTCTTGCGAGCTTTCTCAGGATGCAGTTTCTTTTCGCAATCTTTTTGGCGCATTCTTTCAGATATGTGCGTACCGCTCCCTGTTTCCCCTCGGTATGTGTTTCTTTGCTGAGCTTAGAATAAGTTGTGTGAATCGTTTCATGTTGTCAGGAGCTGGCTTTATCCTTGGGCAGGTTTTATCATTGTAGATTTTGTAAGCCTGCCAGTCAGCTTTCCTGAAATTCCAGCGTTGCTTGGGTATTCCTGCAATTCTTGGTAGGATGCCTGTGATAATGACCATAGGGCGGTGTTGGCTCTGAGGAAATCAGTGCAGACTTCTCTTTATGCCCGAATGCTTCCCTTGTTGTTTCTCCAGTGAGCTGGCTTAAAAGTGCCTTTGTCTTTGGGGTTGTAGAGAAGGGTTGCATTTGATTGCTCTGCCCACTGGAATACGTCATTCTCAGCCTTGTTATCATCTTGATATTGCCATTCAGTTTGGTGGCTGTTGAAGTCTCCCATCACAACTGCGGAGTGGTTAACCACTTGTACGGGAGGGCTGTCCCAGTTTAAGGTTGGAGGTTTATAGATGTTGTGGACTTCTGTGTCTCTGAGCTTGAGACAGGATCTTTTTGTTCCATTGCTTTCAGTGCTGCCACCAAGATCAATCACCTGAGCCGGTTCTCTTGCATAGGTGACTATACCATATTATGAATAGTTTTGTCTGTGCATCCAGGGATGGTATATCTTGATGGTGGAGCTTTGTCATTAGTTGGGTCTGTTGGATGAGGGCTATATCAATCTTCTGTGTCTGAAGAAGTTTTGCAATATATTCACATTCCCTCTATGTTAAGAGACATTATCTTCAGTCTTGGTCCAAGGAGTAAACAGTCACCATCGTTGGGTGTGCAGGCTAGCTGATTTTTCAAAACTGATGGACTTCCATCAACAGTAACACGGTCCTTTCAAATCCTCGGTGGCAACCGAGCCAGTATGGTAGCTTGTTTTCTTCTTTTTCATGATTAGAGGAGGTGTACCAAGAGTGTAGAGAGTAGAGTGATCAAGGGTTAGAATGGTTTACTCAATTTCAAATACTTTCTCTCTCTCTCACCCACAGCAAACAAGGTGACCAACAGTTTGGTCAACATGGCAAGACAAGTCCACCCAAGCGACGTGGTGAGTACCTCGGCTGTGAGAGGGGCTCTCGGTATCTCGCCAGCGCCAGTTCCTAAAGCGCAGCAGCAGGCACAGACAACTGCTGGAAATAAAAACAACTCATTGCAAAGCCAGGGAGCTGCAGGAGTCAGTAAAACTAAAGGCAGGAGCATGAGCGATGACTCAGAGGACGACGATGAAGATGATGATGAAGATGACAGTGACAGTGAAGATGATAATGAGGAGGATCAGCAGCAGGAGGCTGTCAACATACAGAAACAGGAGAGGCCGAGAGTTGAAGAGGAAAGGGATGAAGTAGATGGGGATGAAGGTGATGAGGAGGGAGAAGACAGTGAGGAAGAAGATATGGAAGAAGGATGAGGTGGGGTTGAGAACGCTGTGTGAGGGTTAGAGAGAAAGGAAGATGTGTGCTATTGATGATACTTGGATTTTATATATATATATATTTTGTGACCAATCGCAGGGAGTTTGAAGTTTGAAACTTCAATGAAATCAGAAATTCAGATAAAAAGTTTTTCTCCTTTCCCCAAAATTTCGAAGCAAGAAAATCTACTAGTGCTTCATTGAACTATGACTGTTTCTAGTTGGGTTGATGTTTTAATATTCAGAAGAATACATCACTAAACTGTAATATATATGAAAATAATCTTAGTTAACTTACCTGTTGGTGAAATATTTCAAAATTCACAAATTGGCCATACTATCAACTTGGCTCATTTTGCAGGAATTCTATAGGCTGTCTACTATAGTTTCATGGAGAGAGAAGATGTTTGTCTCAAATTTTGTTACTGTTGTTAGTATAGGGCACAGTCATTTCCATGATTATTTAAAGTTGGGTGTCGAATCTCTAGGACATAATACCTTTGCAAAGCCGTTTTGTAAATAGTTAAATCTGTTATGAATGACATGAAATTTTAAAACTATAAGATTTGAGGAAACTTGTCAATAATACAATAAAGGTTGTTGTATAAAATCGTGCCACTACTATTTGCACAGCTCTTCAGGATAACGTAAAGTAAAAGTTGTCCATACCTGATGGGAACAAGGAACAGGGTCCTTACATTTCTAGGCATATGGCATAGTGAGGCTTTTTGCCATTGCTTTCCTTGCTGCCTTTATTTAGGTTGAGTCTTGACAGACCTAGCCACCCATTAATATTATGAACCCTACTCACTGGTACACCGGTGAAGTTTTACCGTGTCAAATACCCTACTACAGTTTTCCCGTGTCAAATACCCTACTGACCAGTATACCAATTTTAAATTGTTTGCATGCTTTATAAAGTACACATAGATCTAGATAAAATCCCCAGTTTTAGCCTGGGTAGCCAGGGATAGGGAATTTCAAGGCTAGGGAGCTCAGGGTTCATAACTGGGTGGACACAAGCGAAGAAATAAAATTTTGCCGGAACTGGGTAACAAACCCAGCATCTCTCAGATAGCTGACAACCACCCCACTGATTGCCCCACTGCTAATCAACAATCAGGACAAAGAAAAAGGTTTGAGAAAGGATTGACTGAAAATGTTAAAGATATCAATTTGTTATCTTATATATAGTTAAAGTTTAAGGCAAGGTTTGCTGCTCTCAGGAAGATAGAACTAGAAGTTTTCTCTCGTCCAGACGGTCTTGAAGAAGAATCTGCTGTCGCATATACTTAGGGAGTGTCCATGGTTGTGTGGATGGCGGATTCATATATTTTTAAATTTTATTTTTGTTGTAAATCTGTTGTAATTTTATGATAATGCCTGTTGGCTGAAATAAACTTACGTTTTTTGCCGCAACTTACCAAGTAGTTTTACTTTTGAAAATTTTCTTTGTGTGTGTTTGATGAAGAGCTAGAGTTGATGTAGTCAACACTGCTTAAGTCAGTTTCAGGAGATGTAGCCAATAACATCAACTTGGGTGAAAATTTTAGGGATTTATGTGCAAGTCCTTATATATAATTGTCCCATGGGACATAAAAAGAAGAATAAAATTAACTGAAAATCGACTTAAATAACTTTATCTTAGGCAGAGTCGACCACCTCAACCATCAAAATGATGTAAAGAAAATCAAAACGGGACTGCCTAAGAAATAAAAAGATCGATTTTAAGTACAGGTATCCTCACTACCAAAACACAATTGGAGATTAGTGTTTTGTTAAAAAATCTATGTCTGCGACAACAAGAAATCTGATCCAACCATAATACTTACAATTGGTATCTGTAAAGCAACCACACTGCATATCCATAGACAGTCGACTCCTGAGTTTTCAGCCCCCTGCTCAAGTCCGCTAAGTCAAAACTCAAATGCAACTTTTTTTTTGAAAGACAAATTATTATCAGATTACCTTCGTCCTTGGTAATCAGTCGAAAACTGCAATGAGATAAATGGACGCAAAATCTATTTGTAGTAACATATGCCATACTCTAAAACAAAGAGTAAAGGAAAACAACAGTTAAACAACTATAATGACATCGCAAATCTGAATGCCTACAATACTTTAAATATATCTAGAAAATTACTGCCTTTTCCTTCACCAAAAAACACCATTTGTGCAAAAGAAAATGTTGATGTGCTCTTAAAGGAAGAAAAGGCAAGCAAGTTGAATTAGGTTTGCAATGAAAATGCCATGAAATACATGTTTTGTTTTGTATATGGTAATTTAATTCGTCAATTGATCATGTGTTGGTATTCCTTAGGTAATACATGTAGCTCCTGAGCGCTTCTATTTAATTTTTTACCTGTGTCATTGAGGCATGTGTTGGAATCTTACGGAAGGCAATTTTAATTCTAGAATGATATTCTTGTTTTTTTGTGCCAATTTGTGTGTTATAACCGCACTGATGAATATAAACCAGTATTACAAGCTTCACAATGTAAGATATGGGCCTTCTATTAAGCAAGACGAGAAGTCTAAAATAACAAGAGCACTGTGCCGCTTCTAATTTGAAATGCTGTTAAAATTGCATTAAATATAAGTATTTTGTATTGCTCAATAAACAGTACATAATTGTTGTTCCCAAGATAAAAAAAAAATTAGATCTAGCTATAAATCTACATATAATATATAGATATCTAGGTCAAAGCTTTTGCCTCCTATCATTACTTTCAGTTTGTCTTGTCGTTTCTCTAAATCTAGTTTATGCAAATGTTTATCATCACTTTGTTACAGTGTATCGCGAAAGGATTTTTTACCTTTATATTAAAACCTATGACGTTTATAATTATTAAATTTTATTGTTTAAAAACTTTATGTCCCAGGAAAGCTCGTAAGCACTTTCTGTGCAAAAACTAAAAAGGACAAGGAAGAAAGTAAACTAAAAGAAGAAGAAAAAACGTGAATTTTTTTTTAGATGCAGAAAGCCCTTGCAGTGGACTATATAAATTTTAAATATATTACATAGGTAACTATGCATCTAAAATTCAACAGAATTATCACAAACTCTCAATTACCGTATTAGTGAGAATACCCAATATTTCTCGAATGGCTTCCTGATTTAGACTTAGAGCCTTTACTAAACATTGTTTTGCAAACTAAGAAAATCAAACAAAAAAAAACAACAGCAAAACAGATTTTGACTTGAGTAGAAACACTTTATTTCAAGTATTTGTATGGACATTTGAGTGGACGAAATAACAAACATTCGTTTTTATATGTACAGCATGTACAATGTGAGGAGAACTGGATTTTAGACAAAATCAAGTTACTCCGATATATATACATGTAATATATATTAAAATATAGAACGCTTTTCTTGCATCCTAGTAATACAGTGGAATCCTGATAAAGTTAACACCTCAGGAAAGCGCTCTGAGCATCGCCATAGGGTGTGGTAAAACGCTACATAAAAGTCATTTATAATTACTGTACTATAATTATTATTATTAACTGAAAAATGTTTTGACTTTAACCATTACAAGGATATAAAGAAAATAAAAATTGGGACTCGAAACAGAGTTGACCTTAAGCAAGAGTTTCATTTAGCTTTAAGTGAATTCCACTGTCCTTGTACGTCATTAACAATCAAGAACTCATTATCAAACTAATTTTGATACATCACCCTCCTCCCCACACACACACACCATCACATGAGAATAAACCCCCTAAAAAAAAAGAGAGTTAAGTTTGAATTTAGACCTGAAGTTTGTTGTTGAATAAAATCATATCTCCTCATTTTGAGTCCCTTTAAGATTGAAAAGAACATCAGGATTGTTCTTTCTATTCTTAAAATTATTGTAACATCTGTTCTAGTTTTAACAACTGTTCTAGTTTTACTTTTAGTTCATGCACTTGTCAAGCAATGTTCATGTACACAGTTATTATAAATTATAAACCCTTGGTTAATAATACAGGAAAAAAATGTGTGTGTGAGGGGAAAGGGAAATGGATTTTTTTTGTTTTTGCTTTTTACTTTTTGAGGTTTTTTTCCCGCACTCTAACTCACTGTCTCAGCAGTCTCCTGTAGATTTTCACCCTAATTATCCCAGTCGTTTCGAGTTTCCATTCTGCGAGCTTTGAACAAAATTACAACAACACAGAAACAAAAATAAGTAACATTTGTCGTACAGAGTCATGTCATGACACACACACAAAAAAAGTTCTGTGTACACGAAACTAAAGAAATGCATTACCTGAGAGAATTTGTAAAACAAATGCATGTAATAAAATACAGTAGCGTATATATATTCTAAGTGAAGTCTATCCTTTTGTATTTGTAATTTCCCACCTCTGGGAAAGCTTGCTTTTACTGCATAGTCTAGTTCATGTATCAATTTAAAAAAGAAATCTTCAGGACTAGCTAAGGTTTTATGTAATCTGCCACTAGAGACAACGGAATCTTTGAAATATGGTACAATGTGCATATGTTTGAAGTGTAAATGGAATGGATTCATATAAATTAAATACATTGTAAAAGAAAACGCATGTTACAAGTAAGAAACCAACCCACAGATCAATGAACAACCATTGTTTGATTACCACAACAATAAAACGTTTGAAAGACAACGTCCATGCTATGAGAAGGCACCAGTTTGTACAATAGACATATGGCACTACTAATAACTAGGTAAGCCTATTACTATTAGAATTCTCAGCTGTGTAGAGATGGAATAAAACAGTGTTCGTTGTACATAAACAAACTGAATTTACTGGTAAACAGTCTCTAGGCGCAGGATCTCAGTACATGTACATTTACCTGATACCTAGAAGTGTCCCACTTTTCTCCAAAAGCTGCAGGAAGTAAACAAAACAATGTACACATAATTTTTATCTACAGAGTCAAGCTAATCAGTAGCGCGATAGTAATTTTAGTATGGGCCACATAAACAAACCATTACAACAGAATCATCAATATCCCTTAAGCATTGAAGTTTTACTGTATCGAAAAAGCAGTCACGACAAACCCTTTTAAAACGAGAATCTTTAAAAGCGAAAACTCTATTTGGTCCCCGGTGGTAAAACTACATCAACTGCCTGTACTTCGTTTCCAAAACAAATCAACAAACACCCGTCAGGGCAATATGCGTGGATGATTAAATAAGTTAACACCAGGATACACACAATTCAATCTATGCATATGCACGTATGATATGTATACAGATCTAGTGATATAAAAACACTTTGCTAAAATAGAGGTCAACTTTATCTTAAAATTAATCTCTGTAGTTAGAAATAAAAATCATTAGATCAGCCGACGCAAATATCACAATTCAAGTTTTAATGCTGTAGCCATTATAATGTTTTCATGTAAACCAATGGCGATAAAACAACACATGCAAGTCTAAGTCCGTGTTACTAAGGGCAGCTGTAGAACCATTCCTTGCAAAACAAGTCCATGTAATAAAATAATGTAAAAATCTGGTCACCAGCAGCTACACCTTAAGCTTCTTAAAAACTACATGTAATGAGAGCATAGAAAACTTCATGAACAAGGAGATGCATTAACATTTAATACAAACTGCTATAGAGGGCCTATAAGATTCCACCGTAAAGTTCAGTAAAAATGCCGACTTTGACTACTTTTATCACTAAAAATTAACCGGCACTGCTAAAAAATGTTTACTTTAAAAGGCACACATGCAGCTGTTAAAAAGTTGCCGTTTCAAGTGTTAAAAAGAAACACTGTTAGAATGTGATAAGATAATGGATCAGAATTTTCATGAAATGTAATATCTAATCAACACATGAACGTCCGAACTTGCTGTGTATTACATGTGATCTCAACTCATCTAAGAGTAGCAGAACATAACACATAACACCCACCAGCCGAATCTATGCTGATAAAATGTATCGCAAAAAAATTCCTTTACCCAATTACTTCCACCACTTATACGAGTAAGAAACTTGACTGTTTTCTGTTCCTCTGTAAACGATTTAGGCTCATTTTCCCGCTTCCGCCTCCAACTCTTGCACTGCATGGTACCCGTTGTGGAATTTCCCGTTTGTGATTGCACAGCCGTTCCCGTTGATGTGTGAGGTGGGTTGAAAGTGAAGCTCGCAGAACTGCCGGATCCTGTTACAAGCCTCGACTACTTTCTCCTTGGGCACCGTCAGGACCACGCGGAAGAAGTTTGGATACTCAAAGCACTGACAAAAACAAGAAAACGCGACAAGAATTAGCCTACACTTAGTAACCCGTTTAGTCAGTGATCGAGACACAATCAATTTCAAAACAGCTTTCTTTGCGATATCATTGAAAGTATGTTATCTTCTCCCAGTTCTTTTCCTTCAATGACAAACATCCATCGTAAGTTATTGCTCGCGTGTTGTGGCTCTAAAAAATCTACGTTGTACTTTTTATTTGTTCAGTTATGCTTCCGAAAATATAAGTTAAAAAAATTACGTGAGTTCGAACTGCTATGCCATGCAGAAAAAGAAAAGAACATATTATATATACACCAAGTGACCTAATTATTAAGGCTAATCACTTCTATAAACAAACACACACAAAAAAACACCAAATTACTTATATCGTAGCAGGCAGATGACACGGCACTAACTTACTCTTAATCTTATACTATGTAGGAACTAAGACAGAAAAAAAAACTAGACCTAAACTTACAGTAGCAGGCAGACAGAAAACACTCTCTTCAGTAACAAGGCTCTGTGTAAACTCCACGTCAGATTTGAACTCGGGAAATGACTTCATATCGATGCCCACCTGAGAACATAAGTTCATAGACCATGTAGGCTACAATGTTCTTCACTAACAAAACACACAAAATACAGGGACAGATTGCTCAGTTGTTTTAACTCTTATTACGAAACTTGTGAACTATCATGTACAAAGGAGATGCCAATTAAGTATGGAGTATTGGAGATATTCCGTCGAGTGTTTCGTATGATGGAGCCCTGGTCATATTCTATCGCGTAGACTATCGATTCTTTACCATGTTGTTCTTCTTTCAATAGGACCCTAGGTATTGTGAGCAATAATCACCAAACTATGGAATCGCACAGGAGGTGCTAGCGGTGCACATATACTAGTTATCAGCAAAAATCACCAAACTATGGAATCGCACAGGAGGTGCTAGCGGTGCACATATTCTAGTAATCAACAATAATCACCAAACTATGGAATCGCACAGGAAGTCTTAGTGGTGCACATATTCTAGTAATCAACAATAATCACCAAACTATGAAATCGCACAGGAAGTGCTGGCGGTATACATATACTAGTTATCAGCAAAAATCACCAACCTATGAAATCCCACCGGAAGTGCTAGCGGTGCGCATTATATTCTAGTAATCACCCATTGCACAATCGCTTTGCTGCCGATATGGCGGGCGCTCCCGAAAAGGTGGAAGAGAACTCCTTTGCGCAATAGGTCAATGTGACTCCACATAAGATGCAGTTACACTGGTCCATTGCACAAAAGAGTCCTATACTCCATTATGCATTCACTCAATTGGTCACTCTCTAAAAGCTTGTGTATGACCAGACAGATTACAGGGCTCTACTTAAAATACCTAAACCTACACGTAGTTCTTCGCGTACTTACTGAAACTTAACCTGTGCCTAATTCTATCATATCACGTGGTGCAGCTGTGTATTAGGTGACCCCAGGTACTCACCATCATGTACATGGCTCCCTGGGGCATGACGGGCTGAAGACCAGGTGTCTTCCTCAAGGTATTGTAGAACACTCGTGC
>BMAT01009316.1:130677-144111 GCA_019649035.1 Elysia marginata | reverse complement strand
CGGGAAATTTGCCGAAAGCCGCCACCACTATAGACAAGGCCATAGACATAGACAGTGTGCGAGGGGTCGGAACGTTTTTGTAGGGAAAGTGTCAAGTGGGTTTCACATTAGAACATTTTCACATGTTTCTCCAAACCAATGCTGAGGTGAAAGTTACAACCACGCAAAACTCGCTGCGATAGATTATAACATTTACATGATGAGGGTGATAATCGAACACAGACATTAGCACGATGATGCCAAGAAAGGCAAACACTATGGTATAAAATTAAAAAAAAAATGCTGACACAGCAAAGCCGGTAACTGATGTAGTCTAGCCTGAGAAGAAATTCTTGACGATATGTGATGACCATGTTGCTTTGAACAACTTGGTGCTACCACTACCAGTAGGTGACGCAAAGAGCAACCTTTCTCCTATACTGCGCCACAGTAGGTGGCAGGGACTGAGTAGTGATGTTTGGCACTTCAAAATCGTTGCTCTGGGTGACTTAAATCTAGTGTTTCATATCTCACAAAACACTTAAAAATAATAACGGGGTCATACAAAACTACCATAGCACCAAAACATGAAAGCCTCAAACGAAACTACACGAATGTGAATAGTATATAAGAGTGTGCATAAATGTAGGTTTCCTAAATTTTCTGAATATTTTTAGAATTGCATAGGAAAAACCGCTAGAGCTGATTCTAGAGAGCAACAGACTGAGAGTGAACTCGTTCTCGATAACAATACCAACTTCTAATTGTCATCAAGTTTAAACAAAGCAATTTGATAGCTACGGCAAAAGCTTTTCCGAACTCTCTGACAAGCCAGGAGAGAGGAATTTCATGAAACTGTGATAGGATAAAGAGTGTACTAGGCCTATCTGTCAACCCATCCAGTCTGTAGTTAGTGCTAGTTTATTTGAGATATAACTTGCAAGAAGCGACCCACTTTTTCCATAAACAATTTTATTCAACATAATGATCTAGAACCACAATTGTTGTATCAATAACGCCCGCCTTGCATTCCTACCGATACACCTAGAGCAGGTAATTTTGATATGTCTCAAAGACTTCAACTAAACTGTATTAAAAAACGGAATGAAAATGTATACAAACGTCTACATCACTTACTCTGGTTGTTCTCTTGACTCTTCCTCAGGCTTACAATGAAGCCTGTACCGCAATCTGAGGTACCGCAATAAAATGAACCAATCTATACAATACTATAAGAAAAAAAATGAAAACAGTTGACTTGGTTTATCTCCGTCTTCAATAAACCTGAAAAGCAAAAGGACACCACCTAGAAACAGTTTCTGCGTGGAAATAAGACAATACTTTATGCCGCGGCTTTTTATTCATCGATTATTTTTGTTATATTGGTCGCTTATTTCGATCCACATTAAGAAAGATCCGGAAAGTGACAAAGTTTTCTAACCTAATCTCTCATTTCAAGACTAGTGGAGATTCCCAAATTATGTTTCCCGCAAAACCAGACTTTGACCCAAAGCTATCGGATGCGTTATAGTGATCTACAGTACCTTACCGGATGTAAACAAACTTATTTTGTGTAGGAGTTCTGAAACAAGGATTTATAAAAAAGGTGACACATGATCTAGTGATGTTAAACCACTTCAAACCACTGGTGGGATTTCTGTCACGATACTTTGTTTAATGAAATAATCTTTAGATAAAATTGTTACTGGTAAATTACATTTGTATGGGATTAAATTTACGAAAAATTTGTTTCCATGTGTGTGGAGAGAGCTAGATAGGAGGGAGAGAAAAGGAAGAGAAGCGAAATAGAGATTGAGAGAGAGAGCGAGAGAGATAGGGAAAGAGAGAGAGAGATAGGGAAAAGAGAGAGAGAGAGAGAGAGAGAGAGAGAGAGAGAGAGAAGGAGTGAGATACATAAATTAGGAGGAGAGTAAGCGACAGAAAAAGAAGACACAGTAGAAGAAGAAAAGAAGATGGAAAGACAGACTGATATGGACAAATACATTGAAAAAATGCTAGATAGAGAGATATCTTGTTAACAAATTACATGGTCTTCAGCAGAAAGCCTTACCTAATGAGAGCAACAATGTTGAACCAAATTTTTTGTAAGGTATGTCCTTCACATAAGTCGTAAGATAGATAGAAAGATAGATGGTTAGATAAAGGCAAAGAAAGATAGATAGATAGAGAGATTGATAGATAGAAATATGAGAGGAGGAGGGTGGTGAGCGGTTAGATCTACTGAATATTTGATATTGATGTGGAGTATAGAACTGGTCTCGTGACTCTCGTCTACATGTCGGGGGTTTCCCAGGAAAGTTATTTATAGCATGATCTACCAGCCTGCACGTGACGTGGCGTGACCGTGATCGCGTCACCGTGCATGAGATAACAATAAGTTTAGAATTATAGCACGAATGTTAAGTGGTTAATTAATGTGTGTACTTCTTTAGTTACGGAAATTCGCACGGCCAGCTTAATTGAGGTCTAGTGGTAGACATTCAGCTCTTACACCAGAGGTCTCGGAATCCGAGCCCTGACTTGGTTTATTAACATGTTTGCCAGTCCTTACTATGGCTCTTCACACACATTTCCTCGCCTCACTCAGGCATTGAATGGGTACCAGTTCACAGGCAGGGAATGTGCTGAGGGCTAAACTGGAATGATGTCGGCTGAACTGCTGTTCCTCTGGCAGTTCACACACTATACCTGCCAGTTATGACATCTCTGATAAACACCAACGAAAATTTGTGTTTGTATTGAAAGGGTTACACTTCATATTTTTTAGTCTCAAGTTCTACGCGCGACTCTATAGAGACCTTTAGCACACGCACCGTGTCTCACTACGCGTACGTGAAAATCGGGAAAGTAGATTGAGGAAACTATAAAAATAATGAAACCAGTTTCTAAAAATAGACGCCACAGACGTTCGCGTCATACTCACGTGTTGCTGCTTAAAGTCTGTAATCACTATGCATTCGATGTGTTAGCCGCAACAGGCGTAAGTTGAACTTTGCAACAATGGATCTAATGTCCATTTATTGGCCAACCTCCAACACACAAGTTGAGGTCAGTAATCGCCCGGTCACTGCTTAGTGACCAGACGATTTCTGCTAGAATGCATAATTGCATGAAAATACATAAAGAGGCTGTGTGAAACATTGTATTGGCATAGCCTACTGGCCCAGTAGGTTGAAGCCAGTTTGCAACTGGGCAGCGTGGCACAGTGGTTAGTGCGTAGCCCTCAAACAGTGGCGACGGAGGGTTTGATTCATAAGCACAACCCGTGATGTAATTGCCTTGTAAAAGCAATTGAACCTTCCTCTCAACCTAACAAGCTTAAAATATAAGCACCTGGCTACAGTCAGTTTTTAATATTTTCAAAAATGTTAGTTGAGCGTGTATCAGGAATCAGTATTCCTATGCTCTGAAATGTGATTTTTTCTGATGTGAAATGGTTTGCCCGAATAAAAAAAATGTGAAGTTTCAATTCTTAAGTCTGTATTCTACAACTGGAAAATTAAAACTAGCCTTGAGTATAGGGAGAAAATTTATGAAGTGTCGTATTTTTAGGGAATGGAAAACTTGCCAAGGTTGACAGTTTTGTCCCAAGGGAAGGAGCAGTGGTTTAAACTGAATTTCAAGCTTAAGCACTAAAATTTAATGTCTCCTTTTACAAGTTTTGTTTGTGCCATGCGGGTTTCCTTTTTAGGTAGAGGATTCATTATCTAACTTACCGCAGCCATTTTGAATAAACATGTCAACCATGAGTCACTGAAACTAATAGATAAAGATTAAAGCTCTATAGATTGAACTCAATGACGTATACAGAAGAGTCTTAATTAGAATGCATAGTAGGAGTGAAAAAAGTCCCCTTTCATTCAATTAAAAAATCGAAAACATTGATTGTATAATGTGTCCTTTGATCATCACGACAGATTTCTCATTAAGGTAGCAAAGCTGCTCGGTATGACGTACAGCTGTTTAGTCTTGCATTTCATCCCACATTTTCATGTTGATTGTAGGGCTTCTGCCGTGCCAAATATTTTGTATAGCTGCGTACCAGACTTTAAGTTTAAGCAAACTGTTCAAGGCGCAAAATATGGCACAAAAGCGACCTTCCCAGAAAAGTTTTGATTAGCGACGTTGGCACAGAAAGGTGAAATATTCACCCCCGACCCTTATAAAAAATAAATAAATAAAAGAAAAAAGTAAAATGAAATGAAACAAAAATAAAAATAGATTTTAAAAATAAATTTGGTTACATCTGGCCTTTTTTTGTTGTTATGTATAAAAAAGAGTAGCATTACCCGGGTACTTACTAAGCCACAAAGAAATACAATGCCAGGACAAACCGAGCACTCATTCCAAACAAAATTAAAAAAATAACCTATGTATTTATGATTTGTATTGATTTTTTAAAATAAAGCGAAAAATTTGTATTATACCATCTGCGGGCTCTATTGTTGTGGGAATGGTTATGGTGGTTACATTTTTTAATAATTTAGTACACAATTAAAAAAAAACGCAATAAAGTTAGTGTATTGGATTTGCGCGCCGAGGTTAAAGAAAACAATAAATTCCAAACCAAATACAGCAATGCGGGCTAAAAGTATTGTCAAATTGTAACCCCATCTAATGAGCTAATAATGGTTCTGTACGCTCGAAATAGTGTACTAATGTACCTTCATGTTCGTCTTTGTCGTATTCAGAATCAGATGACAATGGTATGAGCCAAACCAAATAATAGAGATCACAGTCTACTCTTAAACAGCGACAAAAGTTAAACGGCAGATATTTTTTTTAAAATCGTGCTTTGTCACTGTAACGTATTGACTTTTTCTATAAGGGACTCTCTGCCAACCTTGTTTACCCCAACCGTGGCTGACTTTTTTTCAAGAATTATCAATCATAGCTAAAAGTAAAACTGCCACGGTAAGCATTAAAGTAAAAAATCTTGGTGTCATCATTGACAGCAACCTCTCAATGTCATTTTTCATAAATTCAATTTGTAAAAACTCTTATGTGCAGCTTAGAAAAATAGCCAGTATAAGAAATTTTTTGACTCTTGACGTGACAAAAACTTTAATAACGTCCCTTGTTTTGTCAAAACTTGACTATTGTACTGCATTGCTCGCAGGTGCCCCTTGTAAATCTTTGTCCAGGGTGCAGGTAGTGCAGAACAACGCAGCACGTCTGATATTCAAAAAGAAAAACACAACCAGTGTGTCTCCTCTCCTGAAGGAGTTGCACTGGCTGCCGATTGCTGAACGCATAGATTACAAAACTTGCGTTCTCTGCTTCAAATCCATTCACAATATCGCACCGCAATATTTAAAGGAATTATTAAGTCTGTACCAACCTAAAAGAAAGTTGCGGTCATCAGATGACTCTATGATCCTAAAAGTACCTCGCATGAATCTGAAATCTTTCGGTGATCGAGCCTTTTCGAGCTATGCTCCTCGTATATGGAATTCTCTCCCAGAAGAGATTCGTAATATTGAAAAGCTGGAGAGTTTTAAGAAACAACAAAAGCACCATTTGTTTCTGAAAGCACATGTGATAAATTAGCTATGTAGACTTTTTCCGTTCAGTTACGGCCTTTGTTAATGAACAAACTTTACTTTATTTATTTTTAGCAATGCAATTTTAAGTTTCTGTGTGTATATATTTTAAGTCACATGTATTTTTATTGTTAAATAGACTATTTTGTGTTTATTTTGACATGTTGTATACCTCACAAACTTATGATTTTTAATGTTTATGTAAAATGTTTAATTTTTGCAATACCCTTTTATACTTTTTACTACTGGCTAACCACATTTTTACCACTCTGTAAAGTTATTGTTGTTATTTCATGTATTTTAAAACCACTTATGTAGGGCATAGAGCATAATGTTATTCTATGAGTATGCGCACTACAAATGCTATCTATTATTATTATTATTATTATTATTATTATTATTATTATTATTATGCCCAAATGTGTAATAATAAACCGTGATATTTGGACCGAGACGAAACGAGGCTGGGAGAGATTTTGATCAATGGATCAATTAATTAGCATGAGGAGGTCACATTGTATTGTGTCAAGAACAGATTCGGGAGATGAAAAAGGGTATTGGCAAGTCGTCGATTCGAAACATTAGAGACCTTTAGCACACGCACCGTGTCGCACTACGCGTACGTGAAAATCGGGAAAGCACATTGAGTTACTATAAAAATAATGAAACCAGTTTCTAAAAATAGACCCACAGACGTTCTATTTTTAGAAACTGATTTCATTATTTTTATAGTAACTCAATCTGCTTTCCCGATTTTCACGTACGCGTAGTGCGACACGGTGCGTGTGCTAAAGGTCTGTATTCTTCAGATCTAGAACACTCTGATACAGGATGCAGCGTGTAGATTATTAATACAGTTCAATACTGGGTCCTGTAAAATAATGAAATGACAACTACAACCGTCTTTTGTCTCTCTCTGTGTCTCTGTCTCTGTCTGTCTGTCTGTCTGTCTGTCTGCCTGTCTGTCTGTCTGTCTCTGTCTCTCTCTCTCTCTCTCTCTTCGTCGATAATGCCAGTTAAGCCACTGGCAGTCCCTAGCATGCGGCATTGTTTAGGGTTCTGCAAGCCACTTGAGGACAGGGAATGTGGAGAGGGAGGGGGGGGGATATATCCGACTGTGTTCTGTGTGGTCTGTGTGGCAGCTGATGCCAGGACACGATCTAAACCAGTTATGGTTTAAATGACTTGTCTGGTCTATTAAAATCGTATGACCTATATAATTCTTAAGAGCGAAAGAACTGAGTAAGATGATTTAGATCTATGCAGAACGCGATCAGAGGCGTGTCAGGTTATCTTGCTTCGTCTAGAGCGCGTTCTTGTCGCTTATTCCGCACTCCTAGCATCATACGAAATTTATTTTCCCCATCGTGTAGTTTGACTTCTCAGGAAGTAAGTGAGTAAGCATTTTAAAAATGTAAAAGCGTTTTGATTATCTAAATCAATTGGTATAATATCTTTTGGCAGACTGTTACTGCTTGCTGATAAACTACACGCTTATGAACATCAGCTGCTTTCTTCAATAGTAACGTACTACTTTTTCAGACTTACTTCGGCCTTTTTTGCATTATTATAAAAGGAAGGGAAGGGGGGGGGGGAGTCTTACACCAACATTATAGGATGCAAATCCGTGTTGAAAAATCTAAACCCACCACGTATTGAATCTTCCAAGGCACCAATGATACAACTTCCGACCCAGCTTTCGAAAAGGGAGCCAGGGGAAATGACGATCGGAGAGTTAGAAAAGGGATGCAAGAACACCGAACTTATGCCCTTTCCTGTCTACCTTATTGTAAATAAATTCTATGTACCTATGCAGATTAAATGAAAGAGGTGCCAAATGTTTATCTATTAATCAGACTTTGTTTCATACTTTTACAAGTATTCAGAAAAATGTAATGTTTGTGCTCCGTTAATAATTGTAGTAGACTTTAAAATATTTGAGAAAGCAAAAACAAAACAAAGATAGGTTAAGAAAAGGTGGGGGCGATTGAGAATTGATAGAGCGGCCACGAGACGAGGAAGAAGAAGAAGAAGAAGAAGAAGAAGAAGAAGAAGAAGAAGAAGAAGAAGATGATGATGATGATGATGATAAAGAAGAGGAAGAAGAAATAAAATCTTAATTTTTCTAAATAAAGAATTTTGTTACGCGTAAATGAAAAGAAGAGATAGAAAAAAATACACCGAGTTTTAACATTTATATAAATATCAAATAATTTCTCACACTGTTTTATAGAGAAAAATGACATCCTAAAATCGGCAAATTGATACTTGAGCAGTCTGGTTATTTCCTTGTTTGCTTGCTAAACTGAAGAAAAAAAAACTGGGACGGTTGTAAGGTTTGGCTAACTACAATTTCTCATTTTAAACACCGATTGCCATCAGTTTTCGCTTTAATAATAATAATTATTATTAGCGTCAGAAATAGCTGAAACCTAAAGAAAAATCAACAAAAGCAACAAAAAGAAAAACAACAAGGACATAGCATCAATAACGACAACAAAACAACAGCAATCAAATCAACAACAACACAAACACCAACGAACACATCAACAACAGCAACAACAACATCAAGAACATCAGCATCAATAACAGCATTAAAAGCAATAACATCAATAACAACAGCAACAACAGAGACAGCACCAACAGAAATATACAAAAAACAACATCACCACAATCAACAACAACAACAGCAACAACAACACCACCACAAACAACAAAACTACCAACACCATCACCACCGATAACAATAACAAGAACAGCAACAACAACGAAAGACAAATTCAACAAAAGTTATCTGTTGCTCTTTTTTACTTGTTAAAAATGGCTCTTTTCACATACCTTTCCCCGACTCGTCCGTTTTGTTTTTTCACGTGCGTCACACAGTTCGTGACTCAATTCAATTTTTAATTTTTTTTAATTGGACATTGAGGACGTCGAAGCCCACTTATTTTTAAGTGATGACAAATTTTGACTCGTAGCCTTATCAAAATACGTTCGTTGTGAGATATGTACCAGATTATGCAGAGAAAAAGGGTGACGGATAAGGAGGGGTGAGAGATGGAGATTGAAACAAAGATATAAAGGAGGCGATAAACTCGAAATGAAGGGCCGAGAGTGAAGTCCCCTTATTAAATAGGTACGGGAGAACTGATGGTGGAAATAACCACAGACAACAATGAACAGGGAGCACAGGCCCAAGAAGCCAGTTTTGTGCTGCTATAAATTGCACAAACACACGCTTTCAGCAGAGTTACACAGAAAAAATTACAACCATTACCAACTAAAATGCGAGATGAGTGGGTGGCGTGTGTATGTTTGTGTGGGAAAAGTTAAAAATGTGTTCAAAACCTCCTTTAGTTGAGAAAATGCAGTCAATACATTTTATGGCCAAAGTTGTCTTTTTCTTATTTTTGAATAACTCTAGTAATCCAATGCATTTATAAATTTTACACTGATTTTATTGCTCTAGACATATCTCTGTTCTATTGATGACTGTTAATTTAAATGTGAACTTTGCTACAATTAAAAAAAGGCCTTCACACGTGATTCAAATTAATGATTGAAAAAAAAAAGATAAAGTTATTTTGATATTATAATATCATTGCTCTGTGATAATTTTACAACCCTAAAATTATCAAGTTACATAAAATGTTTTACAAACATAGAGGCCTTGGAGATATACAACTTTAAAAACGAAAAATTTTCTTCTTTTTTTTTTGTAACATAATTTTGTTCCACGCACCCATGTAACAAAAGAGCGACATACTCCAACAAAGAGCCGAAAATACCTCATTTTCTATCCTGCTTTTGCACATCATTGGTTGAACTAATTAAAACTCTCTGAAAGTACCCACTGATTTGTCCATGCATATTAACCGTGTGAACTGCGTTCAATTGACACTTCTAGGCGTGCGTATACAGTAAGTTGTCATCTGGTTTGACCCAAATCAATAACGGCGTGAGGCGAAGCTAGGTAAGGCTAGACTGATCAAAGTTCGATGATCATACAACTGTGCAGGTCTGGGCAAGCACAAAACAATGAGTTTCAGGAAAAATTTAAACTTATATGACAGAAAATAAGGTGATGCAAGCTGATCATCTGAGACCCACTGGCTTTTCTGTGTGTAATTCGTGAACCTCATATCGGTTGCACTAGTCTAGCCTACTACACCAGCATAGCGAGATATTCATGTTTCATACCAGTTGTGAGCTTTAAAGTCTCTATATCTTGAGTTGACGACAAGCATATGAACCGAGCCGGGTTTTAAGAGAGAGAGAGGGAGAAAAGAGAAGAGAGAGAGAGAGAGAGAGAGAGAGAGAGAAAGAGAGAGAGAAAGAAAGAGAGAGAAAAAGAAAGAGAGAGAGAGAATTAAATATTATTATTTAAATTTTCATTTTACACACAAAAAAAACCCAGCCAATGTTTTTTGTAGACGAACATTGTCGAAATCGTAAAGACTTAGAAACGTGTGGCTGTAGCATTAGTTTTAATGAGTGCATGAAAATCGAAGTTCTTTAGTTTACAAAAAAGTGTAAGCCTACATAATAAAAAAAAAACAACTTTAATCCTACATAAACAATCAATTACAGTGAGTACATAGGGCACAAAACACCAGCAGCAGTAACAGCAACAACACTTGCACTAATTATGCATCAGTGTTCACATTATAGAAGATATAGAAAAATACAGCGGAATACTGACAGTATAATGCACTTGGATTGAGCACATAGAATACAACATGAAAGATAAAAGAAAGGTGAAAGAACTCGGTTTTTTAATGCAGTAAAAATTTTGTATTATGTACTCTATTAAATCCTAAAACATGAATAAAAGCAGTACGGAGAATTACAGAAGGGGAAAAGGGAAGGAAAGAAAAATAAATTCTGGCTTAGAAAGACAGGCAAATGGCGGTGTGAGAAAAAATGAGAGAAAAGAGGCGATGACATGAGAGATACATGGGTGGAAATACTCTGAAAAAAAAAAAGAAAGAAAAAAAAAGAAATTAAAGGGGCAAGATTCAAGACGGAAAAATAAAAAAAAAAGAAAGGTCATTTCAATCTAACAATGATCAATAGCGGCAGAGAAAACCAAACACAAAACAACAGCACCAGTAAAAACAGTGAACATAAGACCTATAGAACCAAAGAAAGAGACAAAAACCTATAACGCCATTGTATTTTCGCTTTGTCAAGAATCTAGGGGGGCAGGGGGCCTGAAGACTGTGTTTTGTTATAGAACATATCAACGAGTTTTCCGACAATAGTCGCTTTGGGAAAACGTTGTATAAGAAAAAACAATGTCTGAATTTTACACAAAATGTTGGTACTCACATATATCTATGCAGCGCTAGGTGTTTTCAGGTGTGTTTGTCAGTCTGTCGCTAGGGGGGGAGTTCTCTTGGAAACTTGGCCGTCTAATGTTTTTTGTTGCGTTGACCGCGGGGACTTTATACCTGATGCGAGGGAGAATATCACTCACCCCAATTCTCGTCGCTGATTGGTCCATTTTGTGGGCACGGCCGACACACCCCCAGGTCGCAATATTATGACTTCGTATTGAAAAATTACTCCGTAGGGCACAGATTTCTCCTTGACATTGGCAAAGTTCGAAGCTGATTGGCTGAAATTGGAGGTGTGGCAGACACACCACCAACTTCTCGCAAGGTCGGTCGACTCGAGGTAACAGGTTTTGACCCCATTTCTCCACTCGGGACCAGCAAGTTTGGCGAGTGTGTTTGTGATTATTTATGATTGTGGGATTTAGATTGGAGATTGAGGAGATTGTTTAAGGGGAAGGGGGGGGGAGGTTGGGTATATCAGCAGGGTGAGACAGGAGGTGTAAGGGAGAGTGGGGCAGGGTTTACACGTGGTGTGATCTCTATTGACTGGTGGTAGGTTTGACCGACCAATTAGCCTACCTTTGTCTCCTCCCCCCCTCCCCCCTCAAGCAGCATTCCCATGTATAATGTTTTTCCTTGCCACGTATTGTTTGCTCCAAATAACTCCTGTGGACAATTGGGAAGAGACCAGCAACCTCGTGCAGCCCACACCCCCTTCTCTCTCTCTCTCTCTCTCTCTCTCTCTCACACACACACACACACACTCACAAACACGCGCGCGCAGGTGTTATGTTGAAACAAGAAAATTGTACAGGCGAAAAAAACATATTTGACTGACCTGGTTATACATACATGCACAAACGAAATTCTACAAAGGAAATGATCGTCCATGTATTATCAAGTTCGTATAGTGGAAATAAATTGCTAGTACCGGGTATCGAACAATGTTTGCTACAGCCCATACTGAAAGTGACGTGACAGGCATGAATGAATAAGTCGGAAGGTTAGTCAAGCAGTGTTGTTGCGCCTTCTGGTTTGCACAAAGATAGAAAACAAATCACAACGGAGTTAAGTTGTGTTATTAAAGGGGCAAGATTCAAGACGGAAAATAAAAAAAAAAGAATAAAAAGCATTTCAATCTAACAATGATCAATAGCGGCAGAAAGAACCAAACACACAACAACAGCACCAGTAGAAACAGTGAACATAATACATGTAGCACCAAATACAGAACAACACTACCAGTAGAAACACTGGACTTACTACATGAAGAACCAAATAAACAACAACAGCAACAGTAGAAACACTGGACATAACAGGCCACATGTAGAACCAAATACATAAAAACGCCTCCAGCACAAACACTGGACATAATTACATGTAGAACCGAATACTTAAAAACAGTACCAATAGAAACACTGGACATAATAGATGTAGAACCGAGTACATAAAACAGTACCAATAGAAACACTGGACATAATACATGTAGAACCGAGTACATAAAACAGTACCACTAGAAACACTGGACATAACAGGCCACATGTAGAACTAAATACATAAAAACAATACCAGTAGAAACACTGGACATAATTACATGTAGAACCGAGTACATAAAAACAGTACCAATAGAAACACTGGACATAATTAGCTTACATGTAGAACCGAGTACATAAAAACAGTACCAATAGAAACACTGGACATAATACATGTAGAACCGAGTACGTAAAAACAATACCAATAGAAACACTGGACATAATTACATGTAGAACTGAGTACATAAAAACAGTACCAATAGAAACACTGGACATACTACATGTAGAACCGAATACATAAAAACAATATCAGCACAAACACTGAACATAGTACATGTAGTTTTGATGAATTCAATTACAAAAGGAGAATAGTTAGAAAAGCATGGAGTTGGTAATTATTGTTCTTATTATTTTTTTTAAACTTCTAATTATTCCGACATCACCAAAATATCAGCGGAAATGCCACCTGGAGGGTTTAAATACTGTCACTTTGTATAGATAGATCAAACGATCTCTGATATGTTGTTATAACAGGGTGTGATAAAGACCGTGATACATTGATAATGGTAATGCGAGGACGTAGCTTTACTGCAGCTGCTGATGTTATTTCACTTTATCTTCTATTTTATCTATCTTGCTTCCACGCTCTCACCTTTCTGCATCTCCTATCTATCTCTCCCTCCTCTCTCTCTGTATCCTCCATCTTTATCTCTCTCTCCCTCTGCGTCGCTCCTCTTTTTCTCCCTCTCTCTCTTCATCCTCCATCTCCCTCCCTCTCTCTTCATCCTCAATCTCACTCCTTCTGTTGTCATCCTCCATCTCTCTCCTTCTGTCGTCATCTACCATCTCTCTCTTTCTGACTTCATCCTCCATCTCTCTATTTCTTTGTGCATCCTTCATCTATCTCTCTTTCTGTGCATCCTCCATCTCTCTCTTTCTCTGTGCATCCTTCATCTGACTCCCTCTCTCTTCATCCTCAATCTCTCTCCTTCTGTTGTCATCCTCCTTCTGTCTTCCTCC
>BMAT01009316.1:96843-107283 GCA_019649035.1 Elysia marginata | reverse complement strand
TTACTTTGATTTGCATAAAAAGAAACATTGAAAAACACCAGCTGAATAAACATTTTAAAGGAACTATCAGTATCTCTACAGCAACAATTTTAAGGTCGAAAGTTAGAAATCTTAAGTTACATTGACAATATTAATTATATCAAATAATAGAGCCATTGTCTTCTTGGGTCTTGTTTCTAGATATAAATTATACAGTTCAAAACAGTTTGTAGGAAAACCATATTCATTGCAACTTAAGGTAAGTAGAAGAGTAAATTGAAGGGTCTATTTCTTTGCTTTAAAATGCACACAAAAATCAAAATGTTCAATGACCCCATTGGGATCTATGTTGCTTAGTTTTACACTTTAGGTCTACAAACATGATACAAAAAACGAATACAATTAAAATTTTCTAAGACCATTTATTCTTCAAAGGCAGAACGAGGATGATAAATATGGTTTGATAACATCAAAGGACAAACGTTCAAGATCCAGTCCTCTTGGTGCAGGCCTGTGACAAACTGGACTCTCCAAATGATAAACTGATTAGCCTAAATTTCATGGTAAAAAATGCTATGTGATTTTCACAAATGAAAGAGTCCAACAAAATGACATGACTTATTCATTATCTACAAGGTTGGTTTGACAGTAAATAGATTTAGAACCCCTGAAAGATATTTATTTAGCACAGATTTAGATCTCGTTCAAGGTCTTGATCATAGGACATGGTGGTGATTCCGTCCATTTGACTCTGACAAAATAAAGAAAACTGGGACAGTTTTAGCAGAGTTAAAGCAGTTTTATTCTGGCCTGTCAAATTAAGCCCGGTTATCAACTATTGATTAGATCCATGAATCTTAATACACGTGTAACTATTTCTTGCCTTCTATTTGTCAAGGCCAAATGGACAGTACCAGTGCCAATCATGTAGTCTAGATCTAGACCTGAATCTAGTCTATAATTTAGTTTCCTAATAAACTCGCCCACCCTCTTGTCATTTACAGTTCTATCCCACTATTCCCAGCCCCAAGGGTTTTTCATTTCAACATAACCAAAGCTTTCGCCTCAATTCAATTAACAAAGTCTCTCCGTTTTGTTATGTCGTTTGGATTTGAAACACCAACAAGACTTTAGTTTTGTTTAGATCTACACTTGCGTGAAAAGCGCGATATATGTGGAGATCTAAATTAGATATTTCAACAGCTGGAGTTAAGTGGGGTTTCAAATTAGATTCGGCCAAGGAGAAGAAGAAGGAGGGATGGAAGATTGAACTTATAGGAACAGACAAAAGAAATAGAACATATGCCAAACTAATTTTTACCTGACAAAAATACAATATCGATAGAAGCATTTTCATCTTTATACTTAGCTGCTTAATCATACCAAACTTTATGATATATTTGTTAGAGAAAATCGAAAGTATCATTGGATGACTGAAAGTCTTTTACACATAGAAGACAAATAGGTTTCCTTTGACATTTGAAACTTACACCAAGTTTAATGATTTTCCACCATCATGAATGGCAGACGATGGGATGGGATAATTTCCGCCTTTTTAAATGATGGAAAATCGGACTATAGGAGGACTGGCGGACAGCTTTAGGCGGTAAAGGCGGAAGATTCTCACCCCTGAGCAATGAATGATTTTGTAACAGCTAGGTTCTAAAACAAGTTGCAGAAACTGTGAGTAAGATCCAATCAAAAGGCATATCATGTTTCCATACAATCATTTTCCATCCATATGTTCTGAAAACTTACAATCATTTCTGCGAATATCCCATAATTTATCCCACGGGGCAGGTTTCTGGCTGAGGGACAGAGCGTACGTAACAATAGCCAAATGGAAATCCTCAGTAATATTATTTATAGAGTTAAACAAGAAGTCTGCTGCTCTCCTTCGTGCTGGATCAACAAGGAAAGCTGCATTCTGGTCAAGACAAAAAAAAAATTATTAAATTTTAGAGTTAGTTGACAACAGAATATGAAAGTCTGAATAACAGCAAGATGATTGTTTCAATTTGAGCCAGAGGATGTTTTTTTTTTTTTATCAATTCTGATCATTCGCAATTTGGAAACTGCAACTAAAAAAATAATTCTTAAAAAGACTATTTCAATTCCTTTTAAATGCTGCCAATTCCAATTATATTTAATTCAAGCAAACACATCAAAATTAGACTAATTTGACCCGATTACAAGACGCATAGAATTCAAACTTACTCCTGAAACATCTGTTGTTTCATACAATGCAATCAGAATGTAGGCAGTGAGTGGGATAGGGTCGGCTTGCAGCTTGTTGTTCAGTAAACCTTTGACTGATGTCTGAAACAAACAAAAAAGGTAACTTAAATTTTTAAAAAGATGGATGGACAAAACAAAACGACAATCAAATTACAACCTAGTGAGTCTATTGGGCAAGAGGCTATCTCCTGAGTGAAAATGCTATTTTAGCCTGTAGATAAAATAAATTCTCATAATGCACAAGAAAATACTGAAAATACATTGAAGTCTAGATACTCTCCTTATTCTCCCATTCCATTTAAATCTGGAATGGAGGATCTGGCTAACAAAGGAAGGATCAAAGTGAACATTTTTCCAGGCATAGCTCCTGACTATTTGCAACTCATTCGGTTTCCAGCATACAACAGTAATATTTAAACTAAAGAGTGATGGACTTCAGGGTGGATGATTCATCTGGAGATTTCTTTATTATGATCTTAGGACTTTTACAATCTTTGGTCAAATAACATTACATGTATTTATTTTTACAGGCTTCTAGTTACAATATAAGTCAGAGCCTAAGCTTAAAAATGTTACCAAATAATAATGGATATCTCAGGATATACTGTCTATTTTTTATATCCATTAAATAACGAAAACATTAAGTGCATACCATTTTTCTATCATAGGTTATGTCCTCTGGGTCAGGCTCAAAAGCTCCAGTTGTCAAATTCTGCCTGGAGCAGATATAGGACACCATCTTATTGATGAGAGATCGTGGAATGAACAGGTCCCTTTCCCACTCTCCAATGTTTGCCTCATCGACTATCTTAGCTACAAATGCTGTCAACCTGCAAAACATTTCTCCGTCAAATACTGGCCAAATAACATTCCTCTGCTAAAACTTAGACTTCACAAAAATTTACCTCAAGTTTTCATTACAGCTCCCAATCTCTATACTCTTTAGCTGACTAAAGATTCAACACTTGGAAGCATAAATCTTGCTTCGAATCAATCATGTGTGATAATCCTCTTTAGTTGTCTTTGAATTTATAAGGGATAACTAAAACAATAATAAATAAATGGCTATTCCCCGTCATTGCCTACTTTTAGCTTGTTGGGGAGGGGGTATTTAAAAAAGGTTTTGTGAAGTAAATAACAATTAATGTGCTATTTGGGGGACGAAACATATAACCATACTGCATACATTGTTGTTGCTAAGATCAAGTTCAACAAATATTTCTTTTTTTTCTTTTTTTTTTTCGCCGAATTGCTGACTTTATTAAAAATAGAATTTTATTTATTCACAGGAACTTGGTGATGTTGTAAAATACAGTTTTATTATTTTGTTCCACCATTTTAAGGCAGGCATTCTAAATTTTATCAGTTAGATCAATACATGAAACTCTATGGTAACACTGGCAAAAACAATGTACGACATACATATAAATAGTTCACCAAGAGGTGAAATTTCATATTTGCCATAAATTCAAAAGTCCTAATTAATACCTCATAGATGTTGTTCTCAAAGACTGCTCAGTTTGATCACAAGCATATTACAAAAGCAGCTTCATTGACAACTGGAGTCATTACTTAAAATTGCCAACTCCACTTTAACTTTTGAATGAAAATATTCTAATAATAATATTTGACTTAATTGGTGAACTTCTATCAAAAGACAATGGTAGAACTACACTCACCACAAACTCGGAGAGTTATCATCACGGAACATCTTCATGGAACCGTCTGTAGCATTCATGTAACCAAGGATACGTTGTAATGCTGAGTAAGGAAAAATAACATTAACTGACTTACACATTTGTAAAAAGATGAAAAAAGGCGTAATACAAATCAACCCTCAGGGCCTCATATTTTCAAGTTGTTTTTCATTCTTTAGTTTAAACAATCCTTAAATAAGTTAATATTTATTTACATAACTCTTGCATACCTCTTAAAATCAAAACTGATTATCCCCATATAATTAACAAAACCAAAATATGTCTGAACCAAATAATCTTTACTGTCCTTAGGGTTTCAGAAAAAAAATGAACTATGGGTGTTATACCTTTGCCTTCAATTAGAAAGAGGTTAAGTTGTTTAGTGTGTGGATGTTTGTGCTCAGAGGACGTCTGCTATAACTTGGTTTGCTTTTTGTAATTCATGACTATGCCTTGAAAGCAGTATTCCCACATTCTACAGACTTTCATATTGTTCCACTAGGCCTAGTTAGACTCCAGTCAACAATGTATTTGCCAAAAACGGAAAATATCAAAATCTTATCTCAAATTAAGGTCTATGTGTCTTCAAAAACTTTCTTAGCACACACAAAAAGGGGGAAGGGGGGCAATTTAGCTCTGAAGGGTTACAATTGCCAATGGCAAGAAGGGCAGTTAGTAAGTAAGAAGGGTTACGATTAGAGAGACCCTAAACCAATCAAGGGGGTCCCTGCTGAGTATAAAGTATGCTGCTGCAACTCACCAATGTTCATTTCCCTGAGAGATTTCTGTAGCTGGTCTTGCTCGAGTTGCTCTGAAGCTTTCATGAACTTGAGGGTGTAGAGATTGTAAGCAAAGTTAAAGGCAATCATCTCTCCTCCCCCGTATGGCCGATAGAGAATGTTCTCAGCATTCAGGTAATCTTCAAAGAATCCCGGAGTGACAATATCACCTGCATCAAGCCATCACAGAATTAGAGAATTATGATATTAGTTATAAAATTAAAAAAAAAAAAGAGTAGCACAGCATATCAAGATAAAATAAAAAAAAATTTATTGCTAACCATTGGCATTTTGTAAGATTTATTTTTACGTAACCTACCACCACTACAATGCAACTTAAACTAAAGGAGAGACAACTTTGCGCAAAAGAATTCCAAGCTTTAAATAAATAAATCTATGAAAAAAGGTTAAGAGCTGTCTCTTGTCACGGAAGGACACATTTTTTTCAACTACCAGTATTGAAACAAAATAACACTGCCAGGCCTGTAGAACTCTTCTCTGGCTATACTAATCAGTCTTTTAAAAAATATTGTAAAAACCTGTCAGACGCAAAAAAAGCAGCTTGCATTTAAATTAGCTTGCTGCGATAGATGTCTGAAATTTTCTTGTTTTGTACACGATGGAGGTTAAAATCTGGTAGTTTATGCACAGCAAGAGCATAATGGATGTAAACTTCTGGAGCTAACATATTTTTAATCAAGGCAAGTAAGAAGGAATATAAAAATAGGGTTTCCCAGTCCAAATAAATATTTTTAACTCCTATACATGTAGGAGAGTAACAATTCAGACAATACTTCCTCAATCACTCACCAAAGAGAGACATGGTAGCTACTCCACTTTCTGGGACATACTTGTTCTCTCTGACTTCAAGTTCTCGGAACTCCTTGTCAACGGGAACCTCAAACTCGGGAATCTTCTCGGAGCCGAAGCGAATCAGATCAATTAAATACGGAGTGTGGTAGTAGTTCATCACTCCGTCAGGCTGCCCAACACAAAATCAAACAGACATTTTGATTTCAAGGCTCATAAACTTACATAAGCATTATAAAATGAAAGAAAAATCCGGCAACAGATAAATTTACTTAGAAACATGAACAAAGGATTACGATCCAAATAAGTAGAGAAAACGTACATGATTCTTTAACCAGTGGATTAAATGCCAAGCTAAGGAATGCCATATCACAATAAAGATTCAAAATGTTGACTAATCATGTTTGCTTTTCACATTTTCTCCATCATATCAAAATCAGAAATACAGATTTTGCATATGTGAGGTGCCCAAACTTTTCTGAGACCCCTAATATGAGAATTGTAATCTGGAAAGTAATTCTCAGGGGTGGGCACCACTTGTGAAAAATATCCTGAGATCAGGGAATGCATTACGTAACATTACAAAATTTTGCTTTAGCTATTTATCTTTTCAAAGTTTGCTGATGCAATTCACATAAACAGCACAAGTGGAGTCAATACAGCAGTAACAATTGCTTTTCCATAGGGAATTTATTAGCAAAAATTTTTTTATCTCACATGAGTAGTGTATAACCAGATCAGGATTTTCCAGATTTAAAATGGAAAAACAATCCTGAATTCAGGATAAATCCTGAGAATGCCCATCCCTGAATTCTCTAAAACAGGACCTTTTAAATTCAAAGTTTTATAATAATGGTACAGAACATAATACAGGAGAACAAGAATAAGAAAAACACATTTGAAGGCCTCTATCTAAAAGTTCTTTTCCGCCATTAACCTGAAAATTGCAGGCCACACCAAACATATTATTAACACTAGTTCTCACCTTGACATCCATAGTGCCAAAATATTCATCCCTCTCCATGAAGCAGGTGGCAGATACTCGGAAGTTCAGTGTTCCACGCACCAATGTACGCGCTGGCATGATAGGCATGTAGATATCCTTTGATTCTCCAGGCTCCAACTGGTGAGACAGACATAGAAAGAAGTTAAACACACAGAATGCAATCTGTTTTGAACAGTCAAAAAGTTTGTGTTAACAACCATATTCATAACGTAGTAAGCCTTTCCATGCCCCACCGACTTCTCCAACTTCTATGAGAGAATGCATCCTTTTGTGGTCACTTTGGAAAATTCATATCAAATCCCAGATAAAAGTGAGCAACATGTTAGGTGTTGATTAGTAAATAATAAAAAAGGTAGAGTTGTAAGTTTGAAGATGCATACAAACAATTGCCTGTAATTATACAACAACAAAAACATTGTATGATGATGTATTCTGAATATAGAAAAAAATGAACAGTTAAAAGACATTTTTATTAACTAAAATTACAATGTGACTGAGTATTTTTGAACAAATTTACCATGATATTACGAACTAACAAAATTAATAAGAAATTAATGTGGCTCTATTCTGCTTGCATATGTGAGGTAGAAATGAGAAATGCATAAAAAGAAATAAGTGAACAAAAAAAAAACCCCCAGTAAAATTGAATCAAATGTAAATACTTTGTTTTAGCAATATGTTTGTCAGTTACTTAAAACACACTTCAATCTAAACAAATGCATCCCAATGCAAGCGGTGACTAGAACTTACAAATACAATGGTCTGGTGATCTCCTGTGTGTGTGGTTGGTGCGTAAGAGCTCACAACTCCCATGTTGCCGACAGCAACAAACTCAGTGTCAGGACCTCCATGCATTGTAATCAACACCTGGAAATAACAAGACATATTAGTTTTCTGCATCCATTAACAGTAAAGGATCTCACTAAATAGAAACTATGAGGATGTTTAAAATGACAGCAATGGTGATGACTTTGATGCTAATAATAATAATATTATTACGTACCATTAATAACTATAATTATATTAGTATGTACCATGAATAAGTATAATCACAACGAAAGTCATAAAGTGATATGGTAAGTTAACAATTATATAGTTTTAATCAAAGTAATAGGACAAACTTTTGAGTTTGTATTTTCTAGTGTAATAAAAAATAATGAGACACAAAGTGTTATGAGTCTTTTGAGCTTTCGATATTATTACTATTACAAGTTTGGAAAGATGAAAAAACACGACAATATCACCTAAAAATACAAAGAAAATATATTTCAATAATAATCTGGATATATTACCTCAAGATAGTCATCATCATACCAGTAGTTAAAGACAGTCACTCTCACCCCAATCTGCTCACCACGTATGATATGTTTTGGGTGCTCTACTTGGATGTACATGTAGCGAGCAGCATCATACTGATAAGCACACAAGGAAAGAAAACAGAGTATTGAAAATTTCTTCAATCCCTAGTGGAATTTAACCTCATCAGCATGCACAATATAAAAGATGGAACTAAAGCATTAGTACTAAATTTGACTCCTGATAATAATTGCCTCTAGAGTAAACAATTCTGAAATAAATTTAGCAGGCTCACAGAAAAGATTTTTTTGCAGCCAATCTGTTTTATTGTTGTTGTAAACCAAAAACATAAGTAAATATTCATGATGTGAATGTTAAAGAAAGTTCCATATTCAATGATACTCACCCTGACCGGATGTTTCATGATGCCCAGGCCCAAGTCTCTGCTAACTGAGATCCCGTTGATGACCCACGACAAAGGATACTTGGGAACATCCACGCGGAAATCTACACGACCATCTGGCCTAGTAAATAAAAGAATATAATAAAAAGTTTGTTCCTTCACTGCTGAGGAATTCCTCTGCCCCTACCATTAAAAATAAAAAATAAAGATATATGATTATTAGCAAGGGAAATAATTTGTGTGAGGCTTACCATGTGCAAATAATTCTCATGGATGGTGTGACTTTGACACTCCACAAAGCTAACAAAACAACAATTGTTTTGTTGGGGTATAGGCAGAGAAGAGGTCCATATAATAATATTAAGATAGTTATTAACCAAGGTGGCATCAGAATCATTTTGTGCTGCATTAGTTAGGTGATCTTAAACTCAAAATTATAAATAATAAGATAGATTGGAGGAGGAGGGGGGGGGGGGGCAAAGATAAAAGCAACAACAACGACAAAAAAGATCTGACAACAAAACGAATAAACAATTTTGCATATCATGTTTCAGGACTAGTTGTGGCAAACCTGATCTTGGAAGTTTCAATTTGAAAAAAAAAAACACAACAACTTTAAAGTGTAGATACAATTCAATTAAAAACTTGGAATACAATTTTAGTCATCTTAAAACTGTATAAAAAAACTGTTAAAAATGCCTGGTTCATAACATCAATGCCTTGATTCTAACTTGCATCGCTTGTAATTGTTCAGAGATGACTTAATTTTCTATAAGTAAACGACAAACTTACTTGCAAGATAATTACTTTTTAGAATACTGGGAAAGGGTAAATCAGGCACAAGTTAGAATTTTGACATTAAGTTATTTTGTTTTCTTAAAGTGAATTTAACAAGTCTCTAACCCCTTTACTGTCAGGTAGGTTATCTGCCCTTAACAATTAAAATTAAAAAAAAAATTGTGACACTGAAATGAAAAAAAAAATCTTATGGTTGCATCCTTTTGACCAAAATCTCGAGATGATTAATTTTAAAGCAAACAAAAAGAGTCTATTACTGGTTGGAGCACCTGGTTTGTCCTGGTTCCATCTCAAATAGTCATTGATAGAACCAACTGTAATATTTTAATAAACAAACAGGCAAACTGTAACCCAAACTGTGATTTACCAATACAAAGAGGGTGTTAATTCTTACCTAATTTGAGATTGTGAAATATCAACTAAGATATAAAACACACAGAACTGTACATTAATTAATCATAAACAGTTTTAGATTTAAACAAACTTTATCTTAGAATGAAAAGACAACCTTTCACAGATGCGGACCAACTGATTGTTGAAAGTTTAGCTGCAACATTTTCCCATTTCTATGCAGACTATGATAACTGTGTGTCTTCCTTACTTGACAAAGATCTCCTGCCAAGCCCAAGAGCTGTTGTCATAGAAACGCATCACTCGGCTCACCCGATCCAGGGGGGATTCATGGGTCTCCACCATCTCTTCTTCAGGACCTGTAGTGGTCAAAGTGGACGCAAAAAATATTTCATCCGATTACCAGAATCCTGAAGAGCTTTACCACAAACTTAATGTTCACAAATCAATCTTTGCGTTACAGTGTGATAAGCTTTCATCAGATTACCCAAATTCTACAAATTCCTACCAGAAATCCAGAATTAACAAACCAATTTTTTGCTTTTAGATGTTAAAGGCTTTCTGCAAATGAAAATGTGAACAATAGAAATCACTTACATCCCCACTCGTCAGCGCCATCACTGGGGCATCCATCAATGACGCCATTGCATTTCTCAGCGACAGTGAAGCAGTCACCTTCCTCTGCCGTGAAGCAAGGCATCTGGCCACCTCCACCCTCCTCCGTCCGACACTTGAACTCATCTAAAATGAGGCAAAGAGAAGAAAGAATCATCACATGAAAAGTTTTAAAGATTTAATAAAAAAATATTAAACTGTTTAAAAAAACACCCTGAGAAAAATAAGGCAACTCTTACAGTTACATTAAAAAAAAAACTTTTGTAAAGAAAAAGATCTTGATAAAAAAAAGCTGCATTGTTTCCCTCAAAACCTAAGAGTATTAATGCTGAACTTCATATATTGTAAGCCAATATGTAGCTTAAGAATCTCATGGAAAATCATATCCCATTCAAGTATAGTAAAGAAAATTGCCATGAGAACTTACTGGCTATCCGAGGAATTCTTGCGTCTGTGAGGACGATCAGC
>BMAT01009316.1:29332-41932 GCA_019649035.1 Elysia marginata | reverse complement strand
TAACATAGGTGAGCTGGATAATATACCAACACGATGTGCTATGAATGATCTTAACATAGGTGAGCTGGATAATATACCAACACGATGTGCTATGAAAGATCTTAGCATAGGTGAGCTGAATAATATACCAACACGATGTGCTATGAAAGATCTTAACATAGGTGAGCTTGACAACGTTCCAACATCGACGTGTTATGAAAGCTCTTAATATGAGATTTCAAAGATTTTGACAAAGGTAAAAAATTTTAAACTGACCATCTCCAAAACATCAAGTAATTTTATTATGTTATGTTTCATGCTGTACACCATGAAGTTTTTCCAGACACTCAATGGTTTGAGAATACGCAGATATAAGACGACTGTTACAGGACAGTAAACAATTAAAACTGAAATCAGTTTGATGCAAGATAGAAACATGTAAGCGATAAGACAGAAGGAAGTTGTTAGATTCAGTTAAAACCTCGCTTAACAAACTGCGCCAACTCGATTTGGAACTTCATTTTTAAAACACTTTGAGACGAGTTAACGGCGCTCGAAACCCATTCAAAACCTGGTCGAGTTAAATCAAAGATGATTCTATGAAAGTGTAGTCTTTAGATTATTAAATGAAGTTCTTAGGCTTTTCTAATGTTTTTGAAATAAGAAAACCTGTTTTTGTTACTCCTTGCAGTTTTCCAGAGGTTGCTGAGCTACATGGACCCCAGCGACGGCTCCTTCCGAATGTTTCGCGATGACGAAAAATCTAGTTTGTGGTACAACAGCATTTATGAACCTTTTAATGTTTTCTAGCTATCTTGTTTGCTTCATAACCTAGACGCTTATTGAATAAAATCTTTAACTCTTGAAAACTTCTTGTAAGAGTTTTACTACTCACTTAATTTTAATGTAGCTTAGAACCGAGTATTTGTACAATCTTTTCTTTAGATTGTCTAACTATAATAAGATAACTAACTGAGTTGAATTACTCCTAAATCTCAGCAAAACTTGAACGTGTTTCCAACTGAAAATTCTTACAAAAGTCGTGCAATCTCACAACGAGCCAAAAAGAAGGCTTTAATAAAATACCTCTACGAACAGCATGCGGTGCCTACTCGCCGGTGGTGGAGTAAACAAGACACAAAATTTATTTTTTTCCCATAGCATATTTTTACAAGCAAAAATAAAACCAGTTGAAAATGATTTGTTCAAACCATTCTGACAAGCAGCTGGTCTATGTCCTCTCATGATGTCTGGTGAACTCTTGAGAAATTTGTCTATGCTATGCCAGGCTGACAGCGTTTGTAGCCAAGACCCTGGCGCTGGCGAGGTCCAGGGGTTCCTGGGAGATGTATCTCTACATCCCGAGCCAAGTGCTCGGCAGGGCAGTGACTTACGTCTGCTCCAGACAGAATGTCACTTCCGGGGCTTTTGAACCTGACGAGGGAGACCTGGCTTTTGATCGGAAAATGGTATTTATAGACTAATTTCATGTCCCTTACATGATAAAGGGCTTCAGTAAAAGTAGCATTAATATTTTGAAGAATTAATAGAGTCATGAAAAATGAAAGAAACATTTTTTATCATGTTAAATTGAATGGTACGAGTTTTCATAGCATTAGAGATCTTGTTGTCCTCCGTGAAAGAATGATCCACATTATATTTCTACCTCTGTCTTGGCTGACATAATTGGTTTCCAGGCTTCATAACAACTCTTGGCTTAAATGATATTGATCCGAATGAACGCGAAAAATAAATTTCTGTACAAACATTGTGACTGCTAATGTATACAAAGTCCAACTAGCGCTTTGCTTTACTGTAATTGCTTATCAGACTGTCAAATTACATCAATCGAATCACAAAGCCACAACTATTAAAGTCGCTATTCCATGGCCTATTCTCCCTGATATATTCCCCAGGCATCCCTTGGCGACATGAAGAACAACATAATGCTGACGCACCCGATCCCTCTTACTGCCTACGTCATCACCGCGCTCCACCATATATCAGGCTTCGAAAATGTGAGAGTCCTTGAGATAATTAATCGTCCACTTTATTACGTTAATGTGAAGCGAATTTTTTTTACTTGCTATAAGATATGTACGTTTACAATGACAAAGAAAAGTAGAATTAAAGCTTTGCTTAGCCAACCATCTGCCTTGTAAGTCATATTCTCCCAACAACTTAACTATTATATTTTTTTCATTTTTTGTGCTTATAATCATCTCCTCTTTCAACCAAAATATACAGCTATATAAAACTCTGTAAGTTTCAAAACAAGACGGTTTTTGTCACTGATTAAGTGAAAATGAAAAAAGAAGAAAAAGAGACAATAAAAGAGATCAGAGCGATAACCAAAAGAACTATTGATTTTTTCTAAAAAGTCAGTCACTTTTTATTTTTTGCTACACCTATTTCTATGCATACTAGGTATTAAATAGCTGTTAACCACGTGAAACACAACTCTACGAAATCAGACGTAGTTTGCTTACATCAGACCTTAATTACCGGTACACTAAAAGAATGAATAAAAAAAATTCTTCCAATGCAAATTTTTGAAGTACCTTCAGAGCTTTGAAGCAAGCCTTTTCCTCTGTCTCTATCTGAAGGCGATCGAACCAGCCAAGCGGAACGCAGCGCGCTACTTAGCAGGCCAGGCGCCCGATATGGACAGCAGTGAGATGTTCTTTCTTGCCATCAGCGCCTACGCTCTCACCTTGACTCAGACCAACAGTGACTTGCCAGAAAGGCTGTGGAAACTCAAGAGGAACGACTGTAAGCTCTCGTGCTATCTGGCATGTTCTTATTAAATCTCATAATCACTGGCATTGTTGTCCATAATACGCTTAGATTAAAAAAAAACCCCACTAAGTAGCTGCAAACCTCTAGTATAGTTTTTGTTTACTTTACCCTCACAAAAATTTTCACAAGTCAATAGAAACAAATGCTGTAGTTACCTAAATCAACATGAACCTTCAGAACTCCACACGACCGAGAAAATTGTTGCACCACGAGCTCTTGAAACCCTTTTAGTAGTCCCTAATGACACATTTTTATAATACAACCTTGTTCAATCCCAGAGTAATATCGGATTAAGGGATAAAATTAGTCATCTTTCTGCACATCACAGCAGCGTTGTTGTGTAATGTGAGAGGTTAGCCTGTACAAGTCAACACCTGCCAGCATCTTGTGCTGTCTGAACTGACAAAACCATTACCAGGTACTAGCATTACGTGCTGGCCTCTCGTCATACCCCATAACTGGCTACCAGTGATTGCAGAACTGTCAAACAAAGCTTCTAAGATGAATGCACATTTAATGCATTTTGTTTTCAGCCATTGGATGTCACATCTATATAGGTCACACATGAAGCACGGTAAGTTATAGACACACGATGCTCCAAACCCATGAGCTTACGTCGTCGCTTGACTCGAACCCGTAGCTTTGAACTCAGAGTCGATGTCTTTGATTTGCCACCCACCTATCACAAGGTAGAAAATCAGGCAGCTGCTTGCATTATCTGTTTCCCTTTCTTTTATGGGTAGTGTGGTGTGTTAAACTTACAATGGGGCTTCACAAAGGACTTGCTACGTTCAACCAGTTACGGTAAGACATGTCATTGTGGACACTGGAAAAATATCACCTATTCACGGTCAAATCGATAGTTAAAAGAACCTACGTTGCTCTGAAAAACATTTTCACCATCTTTAAGGTACCTATGCATTAAGTGTAATTGATTTTCTTCTTAAATAGTTTGGATCTTCTCTAGCAGACTACTTGTAGTTTGCTATCTATCGGGTGACTGAAAGCGCTTTCGAGGTGCATTGCAAATTATGCAATGGTCACTCTAAGCACATAATTCGTTCTTTCCTACAGCGGACTACCTGTACTTCGCTGACCAGCGGGTATATGGAAACCCTAGCAAGATACTGAACACCGAGTCCTACTTTGATGCCCGTCAGGAGTTGATGAACGACGCTTATGCTGTGCAGGTGAGTGAAGCAAAGAATAATGTTTATCATCTCTCTCTCTTTCTTTCTTTCTCCCCCTGGCTTATTTTGATGTCTGTGCTTCTTTTTTTGTCTATCTCTGTCTCTCTTTCCTGTTTAGGCTCGCTCTTCACCCAGCACCTATTCCTACATACAACTATACTTTAACTTGTATTGAACCATTCATATTTTGATGCACATTGTTAATTGTGCTCTTTGATTAGGTCTAAAGTTTGGGAAAAGTAAAATACGTATAAGACTTGTTCACGACTTAACTTGCTGTAGAATTTCTTAATAATATCATTATGTCAATGAGCAATACTAAAAATAGATTAATTGTTTTTCTTACAACTTGTAATGTTAAAGGCCTAGCTCTACACAATATGTGATGATGAGGATGATGATGTGGTTGATGATAATGATGGTGATGATGATGGTGATGATGATGAAAGTGCAATGTCAATCCATAATCTTATACCGAATCGAATGTGTGAATTAATGCATCTGTCTGTTGATGTTCAAAAATAAGTCTACCTTCTTCAGTATTGCATCTACTTCAGTCTCCGGTTATTGATGGTACTTCTATTGTTTACAGACCACAGCCTACGCCCTGATGACGCACATCCGGTCTAACCAACCATCCAAAACTGAGCGAGACATGACAATGAGTTGGATGAACACAATGAGAAACTCATTCGCTGGTTTTTCTTCCACTCAGGTATCCACTCTCTATACTTTACTGCTTTAGTCTTTTCAGCCTCAGTTAATCAGTGTCACTCTTAAGTAATGTAATGAGTATTTACATCTAGCGCTTAATCCACTTAACTACTACAAGCACTGTACACGACCCCCCACATGCATATACTAACTAATAACCTTCTAAACTCACAAAGGAGCAGCAGTGATTGCGCTTTACTGTAGTATTCTTACAAGATCTGTCACTGCCAATAGCCTGATACTCGTTTAGCCCTTGAGTACGGAAAAGAAATACGTGAAAAGGGATTTTCTCAAGGCCAAAACTTCGACCTGACGAAGGCAGGGCTCGAAACCCCGGGCTAGTTGACCCGAAGCCGAATGTCTACCACTAGACCACGACGCCACTCGAGCCTTGCCTTGTCTCGTTGTGCCGCTGTGTAGTCGAGCCTTTATTTTCGAACATAGCCGTGATATACCGATACTAAGTATAGTCTTCGATCCACAGAAAAGAGAAAATCTATGCATGGATCAAATTAACGCCGGATTTAACCATTAGGAAAATCACAAATAACTTCAATTTCTGGGCTTCTGCGAATATCCAGTACCGTCTTGGCTAAGCGGTCTGACTGAGGAAATTATACAAACTTGTATCAAATGTGTTGCCCACACAGCCAATTCCAATGCTCTAACACACCTTTGCTATAAAAAAATACGACCTAAACAGTAAAAAAAACACTTGTATCACGTGACTTGTTTGATTCTGTGTATCCCTATCTACTACGTGACTTGTTTGATTCTGTGTATCTTTATCTACCACGTGACTTGTTTGATTCTGTGTTTCCCTATCTACCAAGTGACTTGTTTGATTCTGTGTTTCCCTATCGCTTAGGACACTATCGTAGCACTGGAGGCTCTCAGTCTGTATGCCGGTCAGGACCCCAACAGGAACGAGTTCGGCCTTGACCTTACGCTCTCCGTGTCAACAGAATCGTCCTGGGAGAGGAACATTCACATCCCGAAGAATGACTTCACCAGAGTTCATCGCTCTTACGTAAGTTGATGACTTAGCTATTCTGGTTAAAGCTACCGCCCTGCCCCTCTCTCCTTTCTCATGTACATTGTAATAAGTTTATTTTAAAAGAAGTACATGTATTTCGTTTTGCTTATGATTTTTTACGGGTTACCTGCTGTTCTTTATTTTTAACCTAGCAAACTTTTTAGTCGTTTTAGAATATGAATATACCCACAGAATATTTGATATATTGCATTTATGTATGAAGATAATTATATCTAAACACTGCCCAAAAAAAACCCCTCAAAACAAAACAACAACAACAACAAAAAAACAAAACCAAAAACAAAAACTAAGCGATTGTCCCACTGAAATGAATAAAGGTATTTATTTTTGATCTACCTTACTTCACTGTTTAGCCATGTCTAAAATGATTTTCTAATTTCTAGTTACCGCCAATTCCTTTACCTCCGTTCTTTTTTCTTTTCTCTTTCACCACCAGTAACATAATTTTTCCAGAATCAACATTATTTGGCTTTCTTTCTATTTTTTTAAAACGATAGCCTGCAATTTTTACAACAGAGAACATCCCGTTCCTTCATTTACGATTAGATTTGAAATTATCAGCTGTAAGTTTATTTGATATACCACATCGATCCAACAACTGTTCATGTTTGATAACTCGTCTAGTACGTCACGTGGCCAACACATTTCTCTCCCCTTGCTTCAGCTTCCAGAACATCGAGTGTATGGCTATATCCGGTCTGACAGTGAAGGTGTCGGCAGAGCCATGCTTCAGGTATATTCGCTAGCTAACCAGCGCGTTCGTACATCTAAATGTTTAATCTCATACAACGAAACTGGGTAGGTAGGAAACACTAATCCTTTGAACCACTTCCTTTCTGCATTAAGTAAATCCTAAATTTAAATCGTTGCTCAGTTTCGCAAAAAAAAAAAATAGTCATGAGTTTAGCTTTGGTCCGAACATCTGACCAACATGGCGCATGAAAAACTGTGCTATTAATCTAACTCACTTAGAGCTAGGGAGCTCCCACAATGAATATTTGATACAAAAGGACTGTGAAATCTACTTGCGGTAAGGTGTTTGGCCTGTGTTACAGAGACCTAGGTAAAAGTATGTTGCGTTCTTTTCCTGAAAAAGTGTGCTTTCTTAAATATCAACCATTAGTAACTAATAAGCGGACATGTCCTTGAAGTTAGATTTTTTTACAAACATTCCCTCGCATTTTATTCAAGTTGTAATCATCTTCAAAAAACTAAATTTCATTAGATCACAAGAAGTTCCAACCATTTAGAGAAGCATAGCATTTGAAAAGCCCAGTAGATTGTAAACCTTTTCCCGCTTTGGTGCTGAGATATGGAACTGATATATATTTCTTTTCACCAGCTAACTACTACGAAACGTGTAGAGTTTGAGCAGTACGTGAAGAAGCCGATGCGTTACGATAACGACCCAGAGAAAGACCCCATTCCGTTCTACGACATAGAGCTCACACTGAACTTCAGGGGTAGAAACAACTCGATCATGCACATGACGCCATGCGTGAGGTAAGATGGAGGCAACATGTATGGTTGCGTAATTTAAAACGATAATTGTTTCTTCAGTATAAAACAGTATATAGCAGGAAAAGCCATGCGTGAGGTAAGATTGAGGCAACATGTATGGTTGCCTAATTTAAAACGAAAATTGTTGCGTCAGTATAAAACAGTATATAGCAGGAAAAGCATAGTTAAAAATCCTAATAGCTGGAACAAATAAAATAAAAAACTCACCAAAATGAAAAAGAACTAAACAATTGAAAATTTGTCCGCAAAATATTTTGAATAAAAGTGTTTCGATCTAAAAAAAAAATTGGGACCAGAAGCTCTGACGTACTCATGTAGACTTTTCCAAATCTTAGAACCTACAGGAGAGAAAGATCACTCTCCATATTGGGCAGGTTGATTTCTGATTGAGCTTTTTTTTTGTGGGAGAGCGATCGCAAGGATCAAACTGGTGTTGATTAAGAAATTGAAGAGTACCCTAAGTTACTTAACTTAAGACAGGATTTATTGCAATACACTGCACGTGAGTTCCATTAATCCAACTGATGCACAACGTTGGATCACTTTTATCATAAATCAAATATGAAAATGCAAACATTTGATAACGTTTCAGCTGCTCAGCTTTTCACTTTTATCGCTTGCCTTTGGGGGAGGGGAGGAGGGACAGTCATCTCAACTAACTCGTCAAGTAATTCAAACCAGTTATTCGTCATACTAGTTTTATGGTACAGAGATGCCGGTTTCATGAGAGTTTTGTTTTTGGCTTGGCCTGTTGTCTCCACAGTTGGCTGTACACAGATCGGAGTCTGACATCCGGTCTGTCTGTGCTGGAAGTTGACCTTCCTACAGGCTATGTCGTCATGAACGACACTCTCCGGGACTACGTGCGATCAGGTGTCGTGCCCAACCTGAGGCGGGCAGAGGTTTACCGCCGCACCGTCTACTACTACTTTCAGGCTGTAAGTGCTCAAACAGTTATATTTACCCGTACGGTCTACTACTGCTTTCAGTCTGTATATGTTAAAACAAGTTCCTTAGTTATATCTACACGTACGGTCTATAACTACTTCCAATCTGTAAGTGTTAAAACAAGTTCCTTAGTTATATATACCCGTACGATCTACAACTACATTCAATCTGTAAGTGCTCTAACAAGTTCCTTAGTTATAATACCCGTACGGTCTACAACTACTTCCAATCTGTAAGTGCCCAAACCTTAGTTATTATCTATCTGAACGGTCTACTGCTGAATCTACTTTCTGTTTGAAAGTGCTAAAACAAGTGCCTTACTTATATCTACCTGTATGGTCCACGACTACTTTCCGTTTGCAAGTGCTAAAATATGTGCATGTGATATCCAAGGAGATGATCCGTACAGTTTATTTAGAACTTCAGTTTGTCAGAAGTTAGACAAGAGCGCATTGTATATTTGACAGTGCAGTCTTGTAAGTACTCAAACAAGCGTAGTGCGTATGATGGACAAAAAAACACCATAGGTTCTATTTTCAGTTTTTAAGTAGGCCACTAAAATAAAACATTGTATGGTATAGAGTCGGTAGACATTTTACGCCGCTGAAGTAACAGCATCTTGGGAGATATTTAAACTCGGTTGAGATGATAATTAGTCAATCAATGAAAATAATTGATGTCGCGTTTGGAAGTCGATAAATATGTCAGTCAAAATAGCGGGAGAACAATGTTTTTTGGGAACAGAATTCTAGTTATCTGTAGTGGTAAAGGGAAAGCGTTTTTTTTATCCTTAAAGCCATCGTGGCCTCTAAGATGGTACGCTTGTGGTCCCTCAGTGCTATCAAATTGACGTGAAAGAAAAGGAAAAACAACAACAACAACAACAATAACAATACAAACACCAGCAACATCACAGACGTCAACAGCAAAATAAGACTTTAAAGGGAAGGAAATGTGCTGTAATCCTCATAACTTCGAAACTTAAGCCGACAAGCTACTTAAATGGCTACAAACAAATCTGTTTTTATTTCGTCAACAACAACAACAACAACAACAACAACAACAACAACCAATTAATGCTGCTTTTGTAGTAAGACCGATGGGCTTTGTGTGGTGGAAAATTACGTTGTCCAAGTATTCCTCTGAAGGCGTTTTTAATTGGAGGTTTCTAATTGATGCCATATCGCTGGGCACTAGAGGGTCATTATCTTAAAATAACCATAACCTTCCACCCTTAGCCTTACTGGAGATGTTGGGATCGCTTGTTGAGTTGCATCAAATGTAAAACACGCAATGTTGTAATTGGGATTCAGCAAATACCTTTTGGTAAATTTATGAGAAATAAATTACCGTTTCTGGTACAACTCGCACATTTTCCAATCTCTCACCACAGAAAGAAACTAAGGTAGAAATACATTTGTTTAAACCAATTGTGTGTTTGTGCTAGACTATACACACTACAAACGTCATGAATGTGTTTCAAAACCAGCCCAAATGAGTTGGATGCCGCAATTAAAAGGCTTTCATAATTAATTTGAATACTGATTTTTCCTAGTTTCCCAACATTGAAGGTTGCATGAAAATATCAGAATGTTGTGGGCGGCTATTAAAACTTCCTTTGATTTGAAATATGTGTTTAAAAAACTTTTTGAAAATTTCGTTCTCAACATACGACTTATTTAGACCTATTTCTATGTAACTTATGGCAAGTCCAATCCACCACCCTCCACGACCTGTGATTGGACCTTCCCCAACCATCTCCCCATGGCCCCTGTCTCTAACTGACCTGGCAATGCTGTCTCTGTCTATAGCTTGACCAAAGCAAGACCTGTGTTGACCTTCGCGCTGACCGGTGGTACCCAGTGGCTAACACGACCAGTGACAACAGGATCCGGGTCTACGACTACTATGAGCCCGGTGAGTTCGCCAACAAAGAAATCAAGAAAAAAACTATAAGAATTTACCAAGTTTTTATATCTTTATCTCAAAGAGGCTGTCTCAGCCTACAGACTACAGAATATTGATATCATGAAAATAATTGCCACCACAGCTGCAGGTGTAGAGACGGTCAGTCCGACCAAGATTTCATAACTCGTGCTCTGGTGCTCGAAAAAGCCGATTTATGTCTTGACATCCATTTCGAAAATTTCTAAAAATTAAGATTCGGCAATTTAAGAAACTTTTTTTCAGATGCTTTGTAAGTGCTATAAACAGTTTTAAGATATTTATAGTACGTCCCTTTTAGACTTTTAGAGAATTAAAAAACCTCTAACCGATATAGGTGTTGATTATCTAAAATATTCATGTCTTCGATGTATATTTATGTTCAAACTCCGATCTCCATTCAGTTGTATGTTTTTGTGATCTTCAGTTATATTGTGGTACGAGTAGTAGTAGTCTTTAAACATTCAAATCATATGTGTCATGGTTAAGTTTTATTCCCTAAAACTTTTAGAAAATTCTACGATAATAATTCTAATAAAGAATATAGTTTTAACTTTTATGCTCCATTGTGATGTAGATATAATGAAAAGAGTAATCTCAAACACCTATCAGAAAATTTGTTTTGGACATAAAAGAATGCTATTGATAACTGTGGAATTCTATGAAGCATATATTGAAGAAATAAAACAATATGATAAACTGCTTCCGGCCTCACTGCCTGACCGTGTATGTGATTACCACGTTGCAGGCATGCACTACACGAGGATCTATACGGTGAAGGGCCTGTACTTGATGCACATCTGCCTGGCGTGTGGCTCCTACCAGTGTCCTTACTGCCCAGGCTTCAACACGGCCAGCCTAGCGCAGACAGGCCACGTGTCGTGGTTCCTGGTCCTGCTCGTCTACCTCGCCTGGCAACAGTGGATGACCAAGCCTGGCACGTAGACCTGCCCGGACAACTCTGGCCCCGAGCCTCGGACTCAGTACAGCTTGTGGAGCTAAAAATGAACCCTGGAGTCAACAGTGTCTAAAGTTTTATCAATATCGATGGCAGCCTCGCGTGTAGCTTGCAAGCAACGATGACTTATCTTTTCATACTTTTCAATGAAGAAGAGTTGGAACAGCGTTCGCCAAATGCCATAAAATTGTCCTCATTCTCCCGGCATACATGTACCTGGAGGGACACTGCGTGCTCAAAACTATTTTTAGCTCTACGCTGTAACCAGACTTGTCGGATTGCTTCTTGATCACCCCATATCATCATTCTCATTTACCATTATCGCGTTGCCATCTGAACGTTGCACTCCTATGTAACTGTCATGCTTCTTCATGCTTTGCCCAGTGAAATCATAAACATGTTAAACTGTTCTCAGCCTTTTTACTGCTCATCTGTCAACCATGTAGCTAGGAGGAAAGTGTAAAGTATTGAGTATTCCTCGCACAATCATCAAAAACAGGACAAAGCTAAATCCCCTTTTAATACATTTACTTCACTTGCGTTCATTTGCAAAATAATCCGTACCTAAAAGCACCAAAACTCTTTTAAGAATAAATATTTGAAAAATTTAATAGTTTTTTGTGGACAGGTAACACATTTAATGTTTCAATTGGGCTCTTCATGACGTAATTTTAGCTTTTGTCGTGAGAACGAGATCAGTAGGTGTTTTTTGTTGAATCTTTTTCTCCCTTCAACCACCCCTACCCCTTGAAATTTTTTTTTTTTTTAATTCATTCAAGTTTTTTTTCTTTAAATAAACCTGCTGTTACTGCAAAAATTAAAATTTAAGTAATTAAACATCTTATAGAGTTTTGAATTAATTAAAGCAATTGAATATCTTCTAGAGTTTTGAATTAATGAAAGTAATCGAACCTCTTATAGAGTTTGAAATTTGAACGTCACGCTTTGTTTGCTTTCAGTATATATCTTTTCAATGCTTCAAGCAAATTTGATTGAAACCCGACCAAAGACGTAAACCCCAAGACCACCAGGATGATTAATTTTGTTTTAAAACGATTTCAACAGTTCCAATGTGACGAATAATGTTTCCATTTATAGGGAATCCAAATTTGAGAGTGTAAGTGAATAATGCAATATCATTCGTAGGTTTTTGTTTACTTCCTCCAATGTCATATCGGGGGACATAATTCTTTTTTTTTCCGCTTTTTGTGGTTTGAAACTGCTCTCTAATGGCATTGTATATAGCTTCAGTTTGTTTTTTCAAAATGTTCTTGTCAAGTTAATGTAGACCGAGGGTTAAAAGTTTGAAGCTTGTTTTTTTAACTCTTAGTTCGAATTTATCTGACAAGTAACTAATTGTGGAAAGTGAACTTTGACCCTATAGAAGTTTTTTTGCTCAATATAAGATAGTTGAGGTAGAAGTAGTATTAGCAATGAGGGCATTTGTAATACTACCCTCTAAAGTAGTAGTAGCAGTAGTAGTAGTAGTA
>BMAT01009313.1:119513-132145 GCA_019649035.1 Elysia marginata | reverse complement strand
ACAAGATTTATTCCTCGGACATCTGAACTAGAACCAACCAGTATTTATCACTTACTTTGGTCGCTGTTTTAGCGACGTAATACGTCAAGGTGGAAAAGGACAAGTCTACACGTTTACATGTAGACATGCGGCGTGAAGCTCAACTAAAGCGGCATAGGTGATGTGCTTACTCCGTTCAGTCTGCCTCAACAACTCGGAAGCAGCTACTAATACTATGGATGGCAGTGGCCACTGTGTTACCTTGGAGTTGATTCAGCAGTTACCCCAGACTTCCTGTTTTCCTGAAAGTTTGTATGTGCTGACGATTATAATACTGCCAGCATCTCTTAATGGCTTAAAAGCCGGTCAGAAATCCTCAGCATATCGGCTCCACAAACCACAGGTTTTAATTTTCCGACACAGTTTACACAGAAAAAAAGAATCTGTCTCGAAAGGATTATTGTTAATTAAGATACTCGTTTTATCTGCCCGTCTCAGTGCTTTACTTTGATGCTACAAGTTTTACTAAGTTAATGATATTGCAAGAAGAGTGTCTCGTGGTTTGTTTATATTATGGTTAGGTCATGAGAGATCACAACAGACTCTACCTCTCACTTTTCTAGGGCAAAGCTATGCAAGGTATATCAACAGTATGATAATTAATTCTAATTTTCAATTATTTTGTGGGTTAGAATGGAGTGTTCACAACTCACAACATTCAACAAACGATTCAACGTTCCGCTATCCTTTGCTATTTTTACTGATTCTTCTAATCTTTGAAAGTAAAGTCATTGTTTTCTGAGACTTAAAAAAATTGATAAAATGAATTGATGTTTCTTTTATTCCTTTATTCTATGATCACTCGCTTAGTGAAGAGCGCATAATGACGCGGGACTCAAAGATTTTGATACACAACACTGACCTTGTCCATTAAATTAGCTTCATCTTTTTTTGCTTCATAAGTTTACAACATAATCACATGACTTATTTGGTGAAAGAGAATAAATTATTAGGAAGCGACCAACTAGCATCAATGTGGTTTTTGATTGGAAGTTATAATGTCGATAAGAAGGGGCGTGTTCAGTATAATTTAGTCTGCTTTTTGGTTGGCCGTTTTAATGTAAGTAAAATGGGGCGTGTTCAGTATAATTTAGTCTGCTTTTTGATTGGTCGTTTAAATGTAGATAAAAGGGTGTGTGTTCAGTGCAATTTAGGCTGCTTTTTGATAGGTCGTTTTAATAAAAGGGGACGTGTTTACTTACATGTAGCACATAAGATTGCTTACTGAATTGGATGCCATAAGATCCATAACAAATATCCGGATCTAGTTCAGACCCGAATCGAGTCTACATTAATATTACTTATGTACCAGATCTTTATTCGTTTATAAAGTATTATTTCTCTTTCTGTCGCTTAACCGAAACGAGTTGACAGGCCTTCTCAGTTTTAAGGTCTTAGAGAACTATCTTCGTTTCTTAGGCCTTTAGTTTTAACGCTGTCCAAAAAAAAAGACAAAAAAAAACTCCAAAACAAACCCCCACCCATTGTTGCTACATTCAGAGTCAAGCCCAGAATTGTAGAGTTGTGATTATCAGACTGAAAACAACAGAAAGTTTTGGGTGAGTATGATAGCTACACTGTAAAAAAATGCACCTGCCTGATTAATTGATTGACTATCGGACAAAATTTTGCCGAAATAATGCAGCTTCTGGCGTTAGCGTTTTGTGAGAACATGCACGTGAATGTAATAAAGTCAGTACCGATGTGAGATTTTTAAAAATTCGAAGTTTTTTTTATATTAGAAGCTTTGGGTGAACTTGATCTCAAAATCCAAATGGCTGTGTATTGTTGCTTAATCTTATGAATAAAAGCGGACAGAGGCGATTTAAGTGAAACGTTCTTTATATTATATGGCTCAAATGGGGCGAGTTGTTATAATGTCGTTACGCTGTCAATCTTGTGTGTATTTGGTATAGGAATAGAGTCTGCAGGAGGTGATTTAGTAGAAAGCTTATTATACGCCAGTTTGTCTATACCGAGGTTAGGGTGAAAAGAATACTTTCATCACGCCTTGACACAATAAATAAAACAGAACCTCAAGGCACCTAGTGCTTTTTTTTTTTTAAAAAAGGCGGTTATCTTTGTTTCTGTTTGACATTTTGCTTGAGGTATGCATGGGTTTCATCAATGTAGCAAAATGTTGAATCTATTTTTTACTGATTGGGTTTTCTGTTCAAGTCGCAGTTTAATGCCGTATCTTCTTAAATATTACTCATATTCCAAATTATTTTTTATAAAAAACCCAACAGATAACAAGTTAAAAAACAACAAAAAAACCCCAGCTTTCCAGACGTCTTGAATTTCTATAACATCATACAGATAAGTGCAATCTGACAGCCACAACCGTTCAACTTATAGCTACCGTGCAATCTCTTTGGACCCAAATCTGAATGAGCAGGCTCCTCCCCCCCAAAAAAAAAAATAAAAAACCAAAAAAAAACAACAAACAAAGCAAGCAAACAAACAAACAAAAAATCAACAAACGATAACAAAGCCATTTGAAGCCTAGTGATGCTTTATTCTAGTAGTATTACTTGTTTTAACCAAAATTTGTTTATAAAACGAAATAAACATTGCAGTCCCTTCAAATTCAGTGTAAAGGATTCTTATAATACCGGTTCCAATGGTCTGTTGATCCCGATGGTATTGGTTCTCTGGCTGTGTATTTCGCCTTGTCTCTGCTTTCCTCATTTCGAAACTAAACATTATAGTTTGCAACTCAACACAGAAATTTACTTTTTAAAACATATTTGATATTTTTTTTCGGCTAGATGTATTAATGTTAAAACCCTAGGAACAACTTTACAGAGAGAACAGCTTTGCATTTGATATTTTTTTTTGTTTAATAAGATATTAAACATAAACAAAAATAATTTTCATGCCGGCTTCACAAACTAAAAAATCTAATCATTAAATAAACAATTTTTGCACGATTTTATTCTGACTATTGTTTGTGTACACTTTATGATCATTTCAAAATAATAAGAATTTTATTATTTTTGGGCGAAAAGTTTTCACCAAAAAAAATCAATCAAATCTTTGACTCTCTGGATAGTTTTTGAAAGACGCTGCTACAATTATTCAGATAATTTTCATAATCACGGTGGTTTGGTGAAGTTAATGACTTTGCAGGGTCTGACTTAAAAATTATCTCATGTGTTTCATTAAGTTGCATTGTAAGAATTCTCATATGCAAACTAAGAATTTTTGTATTTCGCTCAACTTAGCAGTGATTTTACTATAATAATACATTTCTTTTTATTTTAATTCAGCTTTTATGTTTGGTTTATAAATAATTGGGTTGATGAACATTCATTTACTTTTTTTTACTTCCTGTTTGTAAACTTATATGTTGTAAAGAAAAGGACATGGGTATATGAGTATTTTGTCATTAATTAAGTGTGAAGAAAGCTGCTAGCTTGTTTTACGTACTGACTTTTGCGGTTAAAGTTTTTCTGTACAGTTTTTTTTCCTTTCTTGGGGCTTTCACTACAATATCAACAATTCTATGCAGTTGTAGTATGGGTGTGTTTCCCGCTTCATCTTAAAATGTATAATAGTGACACTATATGATTATTCAAATGTGAATTTTATTTTTCAATTGGAGGATGAGAGGAAATAATTGTCAGACGTTATTCAAGTGAGTGTATTTTATTTCAGGATGCGACAGACTTCAACGTTGTAAAAAAAAGTCTAGGTTTTAACGTGAGTTTCAATCTTTGCTTTCTTTTCAGTATAATGTGCTTTAAGTACGAATGTTATTTTGATGTTAATTATTAAGTCATTGGTTATATAGCTAATGATAAAGGGGTGATGAACTAGCAATCTTGCGTGAAACAGGATATTTACATCACGCTCTACTTCTCCACGATGCAGTTAATTTGTTGATTTTTTCATTATTTAATTGAATCAATTTTGCTTTTATTTGTAAATGTTTTATACTTGTCTCTCTCTCTCTCTGTTTGTTATTTGCTTAGGATATATAATGTTACAAAATTAAAATGAAAGAACTGTTTTAATAACTTTGATGTTCGTGTTAACTGCTTTTTACTTCGACGTCGTCCAATGTTGTTTGCCTGTTAAAGGCTGTGATGGTTTCACATTGCATTTATTATTTATGGCATATATCTTGTTTTGGAGGAAATTTCAAAGCTGTGAAGAAGGAAAGAGTAAAGGAGAGCATATTAAATAAATAAATAAAGAAAGAAAGAAAGAAAAAAATAAGTTTACAGTCCTCCACCGGCAAAGGCAGTCTCATAACTGTACATATATTCAAAGCGTAGACTTCAGTAATGGAAGCATAGCCCAGGTTCAAGTAAGATCGTAGAACTAAGTCATGTATTCATATGAAAAACCTGTTTCCATAAAAATGTGCATGTTAACTTTTTCACTACTTATTTTGAAAGAGCCATACTTTTCTCTATCTGTGCTTGTAAACAATTTCACAAGGTTATACATATTTTTTTTTTACTAAGGAAGGGTGGTAATAAACAACTTTAGCAAGGCAAATCTAAGAGTGATGAACTTCAGTAACGATTGTGTTCGAACCCACACCCGTCGATCATAAGCATTTAGTGTTGCCTAACTCGATATTGCGATTTCCTGAAAACCAAGCTTTCATTCAAATAGCACAATGTAGCGTAGGCGACGTAAAATAAAGCACCTAATTACTAGCTTGTTATGTCACTCGTAAACGTAATTTTAAAATATCTCCCATCGCTTTCTCTGTCTGTCTGTCTGTGTCTGTGTGTGTGTGTCTCTGTCTGTCTGTGTCTCTTTTTCTCTCTCTCTTTCTATCTCTCTCTTCTCTCACGACACTCTCACTACCCCCAAACATTCAAACCTCAATACGCAATAGGAGGAAAGAGGCTAGTGGGATATAAACAGAATTGCATTTTCCAAGAAATTATCTCTGTATACGGGTTGATTCCTGGAAAAGCAGAATAAAATGTTTGCAAACCAGGATAACCTGTTGAATACATACAACAGCAAGTAAAGTAATAAACAGATAAAAACCATTAAAAAATAAATGTGTAAAAATACCAATTATCGTTACGCTGGTTGTTAAAACACACGTAATGGGTGTGCTAAAAAAAAAAATAGAATATACATCAACAACAACAGAAGTCGAAAAAAATCGTGTTAATGTCATTGCAACTTACAAAATCAGCGAAAGTTTGCATTTCTTTAAATTTCAATTAGTGTGCCTGTCAGTTTATATGTGATGAAGCCGAATTAAAATACCTTTTACGAGAATTAAACGGTGAAATTCCACTCTTTTTTCAATAGTATTACTTCACACATGCAGCCTAGAGTTGATGACGGTTTTACACAAAAAAGGTCAATTGTCTAAGTTTTGATATTTTGTTATTTGATTTGCATAAAAGAAACAAAAAGTTGAGAAAGTTTTAACTTTGGCCAGTTGAATATCTAGAGGCGTTTTAATACTTTTATGTGACTGACGAATGAATCAAAATGTATGGCACTACCTGCACTCATTTCGTTTTATAAATTAATTAACACCCTTACAGCTTAGGTTGTCAGAAAATTAATGAAAAAAATGATTATTTTGATTACAAGATAAGGACAGTTATCGCTCTGTTTATTTCTCCAAATGTGTGATCCTCATGGCAATAAAAAGTAATAACTTGAAGAAAGAGGTCTTGGTTGTCAGATAATGTGTTTATGGGGAACAAGGTTTTTGCATATATTATGAAGGGGGGCATTTTAAGATGCAAAAATAACACGCAAGCGACTGACTTTTATTGCCAGTATTTTACTTCATCTAAAAGCCACCATGGTGAGGGTATCATTCGGTCGATGAACGCGTACCTAATGAGCACGGGAGGTGCTGATTATAAGCTTTTAGTGAAATCCTCTGCTTCCTTCCGTTCGAGAACGGTTGTGCAAAACATAAAGTACTCGTACAGAGTTAAATAATTTTATTGTTTCTCAAGAGTACAAACTAGCGTTTGCTTAATAGCACTATTTTCCAATGCATCAAAAGTTGGAATGTCAATATTTTATGCACCATACCTAAGAGAGTTATTGCATTTCTTACAGCACTAAACTTTAATCGCCCCTAAACTTAACTCATATTCAAAGCGAAAAAATAAATTGTCAAGATTTGTTTATTTTAGTCTTAGTAGTACACAATATAGACAAACTTTTCGCAAACTGTATCACCCCCTTTTTCGACTTTTGCTTTATTTTTTTGTCTCTAATTATTCTTTACTTAGCGCTGTTTTCTTTTTTTCCTCCTCAAAATTAAACTTTAAGAAACAACCTCAACTCTTTCAGTTTTTCATTCATCTTCGTCCTTTTTAGTTTAAGCCACTTTACTTCTTCACTATCGCTACATGTTTTTAATAAAGCTGCGTCAAATAAGCAAACATAATAAAAAGTTTGGGTTTTGGAATCCGTATTGAAAGGGTTAGATCTCCTTTAATGACCACGACCGGCTCTGTGGCCTAGCGATAAGACACTCTCTCACAGATCGGGAGGTACTTGGTTCGATCCCCGTCCGAGTCAAACCAAGGACTTTAAAATTGGTATTAGCAGCTGATCCGCCTAGTTTCTGGCATTATGGATTTAGTGCTAAGTCTGGTCGGCCCGGTGTCAGGATAATGTGACTGTGTGCGGTGTATGCAAGCGCTCCTTTCATCACATTGTGGCAGCACGCTTTCAATTGTCCTGAGCACGGTCTCTGGTATAACCTTGTAATTGAAAAGAGACGTTAAAATTTAAACAACCAACAACCAAACGCTAATTACCACTTTCATATATTTCTCTTCCTCCCTCTCTCTCTCTCTCACACACACATACACACCATCTCTCTTCCTTTTCTATCTCTCTTTCTCTACTTCTCACTGCCTGTCTTTTTATCTATCTCTATCTCTCTTTCCATTTACATATTATTGTACGCTCTTCTCTGTCTTTCTTATATCTTTACAATGAAATCATGAGTTTCTACAAACAAACTTTCTTCTGTATTGAGTGACGTGTAACTTTCTTAAACTGCTTTCATGCTCATCATCTCCTTATCACCACTGTCATTAATATATAGCTTTAAAAAAACCTACTTCGTTTGTTAAAGAAGTTAATAGCTTCCCATTAAAATGAATACAACAAAAATTCGAGGCGGTAAGGAATGGTGTAAGCAGCTGCTTAGTGCCAACACTTTTTGTTATGAAAAAAACTTTGCCACAAAAATCACAACTTTACAAAATTATGTTAACTAAGCATTTTTTATATTTCAAAACCATGATCGTTTTCATTTTTTTTTTTTTGAAACTTTAGCGTGTGTAAATTGTAAATTATATGATTGTAGTCCATTGTTTTTCTAGCATTTGAGACAAGTTTTAATAGTTTCACACTGTAATATTTTCACTCAACTGGTAGCTATAGGCCAACTATTTATACAGCGGTAATTGAATTTGACGCGACAGAACAGATCTTGTCGGAAGTCGACATTTCATGCAAATTGTATATTGCGAGTTAACATTAAAAAATGAAATTTGCAATCATAAAATATTATAAATATCATGAGATCGTGACGGATGAAAAAAAAAACCGTCGGTAGAGAGTAGATTGCTACGGTACCGTAAGTACAATGCACTGCCTAAAAAGAAAAAAAACGGCGTAAAAATAATGGTTAGATCTTGTGCGCAATCATTCTTCCATTTAAACTAAATTATAATGTTATATGCTTATACAAATACATATATAAGCTTATCTCATAGGTTAAAAGTCTTTCGCTGCAAAAGAGCAAAGTCTCAAAAAGTCACTGATGCCTTCTACGGCGTAGGTTTCGTGTGGCGTGATTTTTGTTTTTGTTTTTCATATTCTACCTAGGCTAAAACTCGATTAACAAAACTAGCGAATGTTTTTTGACGTCATATTACCAATCTTCACTGCTCATTTTTTATCAGGAAAAAGGAACACTCCCTTCTAAACCCACAACAGATAACACTGCCGAAATGCAGTATCTCTCATATGATTAATACTGCAGATACTGCTTTTTTGTTTGTCCCCGATAGATTACAGACACTGAAGAAGGACGAAGCGATACTGTTTCTTCCCCTCACGCAGAACTTATCTACAATTTATTGTATGAAGCCTTATTAGCGAAGATGGTGTAGACCTGGCTGATAACTCAGTGATTATTAGCTCACCACTGGGTGCAATGGAGGGGCTTATCACGCACAGCTTCAGCACAAGACGCATGGCAAAGATAGCTCAGCGTCTTTATGAAGCAGCAGCTGCAGATTTTGTAACTAGGCTTTCACACTCTGGTAATAGAGTGATGAATACGATATATTCGTCTTGTACGTGTATACCAGCGTAAACTGTAGTGCTATTTTCTTAAATTTGTTAAAAAAAAAGAGCTACTGTTTCTAAATTACAGAAGCGAACCCCTATTTATGTAGGCCTAGCGTTTAATCCACTAAAATACGTTGTAAGGACTTCATTTTGAGTTCGCCGAAAATTCATTGTCAACGAACATACTTTCTGAACTCATAGAGAAGCAGCCGCACAAGGCGCCACCATAATAGCATACTGATAAGATAATCGTTTACATCTCATAGCCGCGCGCTTCTTTAACGCCAGAGTAAGGCGAGGAAATGTGTATAAACTGGCAAACTGCCTTTCCATAAAGGGGACCGAATTTAAACTTATAAAGGTAGGAATCGAACCATGTACCTTTTGATATCAGAACGTGAATCGTCTCCTTACACAACAATGTGTTGATCTCTGTGTCGGTGAAACTTTCTGCCGATCGTAATAATAGGCTTCCATTATAATTGTAGATCTTGTTCTTCATTGGAAATCTCTTTTTTCATTTATGTCTCATACCCTACCCTTTTAAGCTGTTTTTTTATTCTGATTCAAAGCGGTTTTTTTTTTTCGTTTCTTTTTTTCCATTTTGTCTTCATTGACTACAAGTGATATACTGACGAATGTTGTCTAAGTGTTAGGTGAGTTTATTTGCTGTATGACTGATTTGGTCTACCAGAGGAGATATGGTACAGTTTGAGCTTGTAGTAGATTTTACAGACTCGTCGCTATCAGTTCTAATTTCCCCTTTAACCACATGTTAACATCCTCATAACGCTTTCCAAGTTGTCCTTATCTTCTTTTTAGAACATCAGCTTTTGTGCGCATTCCCTTGCGTGCTGTTTCTCTCTCTTGTGTTTTCCTGCTATCTTGGTGCTTTTTAATTTAGCCACGCCTGGATATGATTTTTTTAGAAGCTGTTAACCGAGATTCTTCCCTAACCCCGGAAATTATTTTCTTCTACCTTTTAAAAAAACAAATATTCTTCTTGTTTGATATTGAATAAAAGCTGCAGGTTTAGAAAACTTCATGATTTATATGCTACATTAAATCGAAATCTAGTCTAGCTCTTCGCGAACTATAATATCAGTTTTGAACATTTTTTTTAAAATGTTGCCCCTTTGTTGTCCAAGAAGATTTAAAACTGAAAGTTTTTAATGAAACTGAGGTCGTTCTTAGCAAGGCACTTTTATGAAAGCGTTCCAAAGTTCAACATCCTACCTTTATTACTTTTCATAGGTTATAAAGAAATAGAGGAACTTATGAAAAAAAAAACAATCTTCCAAACTTGCTGTTGCAAAATTGATGGACTGATTTTCGAAGTATACTACAAACCGAAATGCCATTGCCAAAAAGACGATTGTTTGAGTTTGTAACGGCTTAACAATCGCGAACTCGGCATGATGCATTTACAAAAATCATCCGCAAAAAAATTTTGATATGCTTTTGATGTTTTAAAATAGTGAAACTTCTAAGTTCAGTAGGAGCACAAAGGGTTAAAAGCATACTCTTTGTCAAGCTTGATAAATCAGATATGTAAACTTTTAAACATTATTGTTGCACAAGTCGGTTTAGGACAGTTACATGGTGGCAAGATACTTTGAAAGCGAAAAAGAACAACTTTCAATTTCATCGTGTATAACTTGGAGAAGAAGCGACAGCAACCTGAAATAGGACGCAATCCTATCACTTAAAATGCCACAGGTTTATACCGGTTCTGTGGCCTTGCGGTAAGACACGCGTTTAGAGATCGGGAGGTGCGTGGTTCGATGATCCCCGGCCGAGTCAAACCAAGGGCTTTAAAATTGGTATCAGCATCTGATCTGCCTAGTGTATGGCATCATGGATTTAGTGTTAAGTCTGTTCGGCCCGGTGTCAGGATAATATGACTGGGTGTGGTGTACGCAAGCGCTCCTCACATCACAATGTTGCAGCACGTCTTAAATTGTCCCCAGCACCGTCTCTGAGATAACCTCGAAGACTGGGACGTTAAAAATCAGACAAACAAGCCACAGGTTTACAGTGTTGAGCGTCGGTCGGCCATATTTGGTGTATTGGTACTTCTTTTGATTTACTATCTCCATGGTAGGTAAAACTTTTTGCACAGCCCATTCGTGCTTTTGCAACAAGAGTAACAACTATTGTGCTCTTATTAAAACACATCGTTATTCTTACCTATCTTTCTATATAAATATAAGTTTGAAGTGTCATTATGTGTGTCTGTGTATTAGAGATTCACGCCTCATAGAGAGGTCTGAAAATTTACAATGCTATTTTAACCAATCCCAGACGCTTACTATGCGTATTTTTTATTCCAACTGAGATCTAGGAGAGCTAATTTTTAAGATTTAAGGTCTGAATCGGAGTCAACATCAAGATCTAGAAATCTGTGTGTAGTCATTGCTAAAGCTAAATGCGACTAGACGATGTAAACTGCAAGGACACCTCTCAACAAGAAAATTTGTGAGATAGCTTCAGATAAAATTTTTCTTCATTTCTTATCAAAACTGTACAGGAATGCGATGACTGCAGGCTCAGATTTAGATAGTGATCTTTGATTAAACAAAAACCACCAAGCCGACATGTTGAGATGCAAGTGCACATTTTCGTTGTTTTGACCTGCCCACAAATTTCTGTGGTTATTAAGTCGAAATTCTCCCTGGTAAGTTAATTTTTTTTCTCACAGCACTCCGCGAGATATCTTCACTCGTGATCTTAGGTTTAAGATTAATTTCCTTGAAGTATTAAATTTCAGTGCTGCATTTAGTACCGACAAAACTAACGCCGATTACATCTTTGCCAGCCTATACCCATGATTATATAGAATGATGAAATTGCGTGCTTTTGACTGCTCTAAATATTACCGCGGAGTTTCAGATTTCTTTTTAATTTTTTTCTTTTTTTTTAGTTTCTGTGAAAAACTTCGGCGCCGAAGACTCACATCGATACAGCTAAGATGTCTACAGACCATCATGTTAATTGTGTTTCAATGATCATACGTCTGTTCCTTGTTAAAGAACCAAGCTTTGATAAAATGAGTGAAAGTATATGAGAAAACAAGTATGACCCAAAACGTTGTCGAAAATTAAAAGGCGTGTCAAGTACACGATTCTTCGATGCCATGAAATTAAGCTTTCAGGCATTACATCTTTGTCGATGGTTAGCTTGCATTATTAAAATGTTAGAAGTTTCTTAGGCTTCACTAATGACTTACTTTTAACCCTTCCATTTTTTTGTAAGCGATGCTTGTTCTTAACCATAACCATCTTTCTACACATACAGTTGGCCAAATGTAAAGACAGGGTCATAAAATAATACTCCATACACAGTCCACTAAGCACTTGACTGCTTGTTTACACAATAAATATTCTGAGATTTGCAGATGGTTTTGTTCGACAAAACCGACAATTTTCTGGGTTTTACTTTAGTATAGCTCTTTTTGAACTTTATCTTGACATTTTATTATGAAAATAAAGTCCGTGTTCTTTCTCACGGCCAACAACAATGAGCCGAATCAATATTATTATTACCCCCATGTGAATGGAACTGAAATATTTTATATCAACTATGATGGTCTCATGAAATACAGCCTTATAGTTATCTCTTTGAACCCTCCTCCCCCTCCTACCATATTCCAACTCCAGCTTGCTCCAGATAGCTTTTGAACTTCAGGGTGGGATGTGGTAATCTGGGGTTAAATCTGCGTTGCTCTCAGGATTAATGTTATCATCCTCCCATAAACAACATTATGTTTGACCTTTTGTAGAGTCACGTCGGTGCCTGTTGTATCAGTATTATTGAGATTGTAACTCTTTCTTTATGACACCCCTAAAAAGCTTATACATTAGATCTGATTAGATCTCCCCAGGGTTAATCTTAGGCTAGTTAATCTACGAGAAAATATTTTCTAAAATGGGATGGAGTTGTAGAAATTAAGGGACGCCTATAGAGACAAAGTATATCTTTTTTTATTTTTTTTTACAATCATGTTTATAAAGTGGCACAGGCCAACGTAATAATTTCATGAACTTGTGTGGTTTTTACTAAACGCCCCCCCCCAACCTCTTATCCCTTGCAATATACTGGCGTTGTCGTGTCTCTCTTCGCTTCCAAACTTAATGTCTATGTGAATCTGCGTGGCAGGATGGTAAGGGCGTTGGACTCGAGTTCGGGTTCGATTCCCGACCATGCCATGTTGCAGTTGTCTTAGGAAAGCAATTTACTCTAACTTTCCCCAGTCCACCCACCTGCAAAAT
>BMAT01009310.1:79347-89889 GCA_019649035.1 Elysia marginata | reverse complement strand
AAAAAGAGGGGCGGGGCGGGTGTTATGTGAATATGTCATCATCGTCGCCTTAAACCTCATAATTAACAATCCCCCCACCACACACACACACAAACCCTTTCCCAACACAAACACTCCCATCACCCATTAAATCATCACTGTCACTTCTACAAGTTTTGTGAAACCTTTGCTACAACTGACAACCATAATTTTAATTATGTATCCGCAAACACCATTAATCATCACCATTATAACCACCACCATCATTCTGCCGCAAACATCATCAGTTATTACCATTATACCCACAAATTTTCGCCGAAAACATCATGAATCATCACCATTATACCCAACACCATCTGCCGCAAGTATCGTCAGTTATTACCATTATACCCACCAATTTTCGCCGCAAACATCATGAATCATCACCATTAGACTAGCTACCATCTCTCCCTGCCCTCCACCAGATCACGAATGTGCCACGGATCTATCAAGTGAGTCGGACGGACTTTGTCGTGTGGGTATCCACCTGGCTCAGCACCACATTCGGGGACCTGGAGTACGGCATCTGTACTGGTATCCTGATGGCCGCGCTGGGCTTTATGGTCAACAACCAGATGATCAAGGGCGACCTGGTCGTGCGTTCTACCAAGGAGGATCTTCTGGTGCCGGGGCTGGGCAGGGCGTGGACAAGACATATCGAAAAGACGAGAATATTCTATTTCCCATCACAGCTATTCTTTGCTAATGCCGAGTCGTTCAAGAGGCAACTTTACGAGCAGGTTAGTGTGATGGACATGGAAGTGTGGGGGAAAACGGGGAGGAAGGGGATGTGTGCTAAGCTTAAAAACTCAAATAAAATAGTTTCCAATTGATTTCGAACAGCCTCTCATCTGGTGATTGTCTTGTTTTAGATGTCAGTTGTATTTGTTAATTATTCCTTGTGCCTTTTTGTTATCTATCTAGTATTAGTCTTGATAGCTCATCATTTAAGACATTTGGCCACGATTTTGCCATTGTGGGGATAAACATGTAGTGTTTAGCGAAATTAGGTAGTTAGCCAATTAAGTAACCAAATAAATAAAAAAGCATCAAACTCAACTAACTTATCATTATTTGTACTTTATGGTTGTCACGTGGGATTGAGAATAAATTTTTTAAAACGTTTAAAACATACAGAAAGCATGAAGGGCGAACCTTTAAGGCAGTTGACAAAAAAGAGCTTTTAACTGTTGCATATTATAAACTTACAGATCAATGTTTAATTGAATCTGCCGATCCTGAGTATTTCTGATTACAAAAGTAGTTAGGCTACTGTTGTTGCTGTTGCATTGCTCCATGAAATAGACACTAGTAAGAACCATATCGAACCATAAAATTGATATATTATTATTATTAGCCATATCATGGTATACACCCATAGTGAAGGCGAGGTCGAAAAAGTTGCTTTAAACCTAATGACTATAAAAATTTAAGATGATAAAGAGCATTATATACTGTGTTTTAGGTATCCTTCTCCCTTTCATTCAATGCTCCAGGTTTTTGACCCAACTGTGCCCTCTTCTCACCACGGTGTGTATGCGCCGACTAATGTGTTGACTGGTATCCAAAACCTCATCCTCGATTGTTCAGCTATGACCTACATAGATATTGACGGACTGAACATGTTAAAGACTGTCGTTATACGGTAAGAAACTTATTGAATATCGGTTTGTCATCAGATACTTTTACAATTTGATAACGTGTGCCAAGGCGAGTCGGGTCTAAAATTTTTGTTTTTGTATTCCACACCCCTTTGACAATAACTCTAGTTTTCTGCTTAATTTTTTTCTCACTCTGCTACCCCATAGGTCGCTTTTCAACCACCCTGACTCCGTAACTTTTCATTTTTTTTCCGCGTTACCTATCCCTTCATCCCTCATAATCCCTCTTAATCTTCTTTTTCATATACTTTCATTTTTGTTCTATGCCTTTCCTATCTAATGTAATTTTGATCCAGCGGGTTAATAAGGAATAATTTCACTGTGATTATGCATTATGAGTTTTTTTTATCGAAAAAGGGTGACATAAAAGGTGTCAGAAGGTCTATGGCCAACTCTTGCTCTTCATTTTTTTTTTTATAATTTTATTAAATTAAGTACCTAGATATATATAGAGCAAACTGCCAAAAGAAAACAAAATATTGAGGAGAGCCGGTTTCACGTGACGCGCAAGCCGTATGAAAAACTCTGGACCGTCTCTGCACCGGATACTTTGGGGAAAATATTATTCCCCATACATGTATCACCTAAATATCTCCGCATAGTAACGCACCATGAGAAAGCAAAAACAGATCACTGGTCAAAAGCCGGTCTGCCAGTCTGGAGTTTTACGTTCAGGATAGTTACGCGCCATGTGGAACGGGCTTAACCTAAAATGTGGCAATTCCCTCTTCCCGAGGACTTGAATAGCAACACCATAATTATTATCCTGTAAAGGAACCAATGTAGAGGTTTTTCAAGCTTGTGTATTAAGAGTAGATGAAGATGTCTTACCATGACAGAAACTCAGGGAATAATCGTTTTTGTTTTTCGTTTACTGCCACCTCCACCTCCTCCCCCCTTCCCCCATCTATTTACGTTGTATTTTCCCGGTGCCGCGGTCAGCTACCACAACGTAGGCGTGCAGGTGATGATGGCCCGATGTCCACGCACCACCATGGACACTCTAGAGCGTGGTGACTTCTTCTCGATCTTGCCCAGGTCTATGGTGTATCACGAGGTGCTGGACGCTCTGGCCAGGGAAACTATCATTCAATCAGGGTCAAGGACACCCCGGGGCTATCTGTCGCCTCGCCTGGGCCGAGTGTCCACAGCAGACCTGGTGCTCGCCCGCTCCTCCACTTCCATCTTTTAAATTAACAGAGAGGGCGGGAGTGGTAGAAGTACAAGACTGATAACAACAAAAGCAGTTAGTTGTGTCGCATTGGTGATATTAAACGCGCGGAACATGAATATACATCAAAAACTCCAAAATTATAACCAAAATGGTCAAACTTGTAAGCAAATACAAAACAAAACGTGAGTTGGCAAATCCAGTGCGCCTACTTTTAATTGTCGTGTCGTTGAGCACCAGACGCAAGAAGCCAAAGGTCACAACTGACTCTAAAAGCACTAAAAGGATACACATACAAGTAGTGTTACACTATAATAGCATACGAAAACAAGTGAGATCAGCATAACAACAATAAAGTCGTTCACTCTGAGGTTGCCATTTGTCAGACACATTGAGGATAATTTACAATGAACTTTTAATATTCAATAATCGAATGGGCGTCACTATTGTTGACATTTTAAGACATAATTTATCAAACGAACTGAATGAAAGTGTGAAGCGACTGTGATGCCTGTAGCATTAATGAAAACAATACTCCAAAGTAATGAAAGTTCTTCTTATTGGAAGAAAAAGAAACCATCTTGCTGTAACATATTGGCAAACTTAAACACTTTTTTAAAATCTGAGCATCACTCTAGTGTGGGACATTTTTACTCATGACAAAGTTTTTGCTTTGTTTATTCCTTTCTCCCTTCAAGTACAGAACAAAACAGTCTGATAGGCAATTAAATAAACCAAGACAACATAGCCATAAAACTTTATCTGGGGTTGAAAAATGACGGACCTGTGTCATGGACTTTTATGTTGACCTCAGAGTATGTAATTAAAAAAAAAACAGGGGTTTTAAATAATACTTGTTGCGACGCCGTCTGTTTTAAAATGAGTATTTATTTGTTATTAATTCTGTCAATCTATCACTTCGCCTTATTGGTACTTTTCAATTTCATGGTACATGTTTGACTATAAATATTAACAAAGCGACAACATAAAGGCCTATCTATAAAAACTTTTTCGTGTAAGATTGCGAGGGAACGGTAATTATGATCCAATGACCTCGAGAGAATATTAAAATCAAATTACAAAGTCTGTTCATTTTTCGTCTTTGTTTGGTGGTGAGGGAGGGGGGGAGAGACGTTGTCATCATTATCCCCTACAGCCTCATTGTTAAAGGTTTTTTTTACTATTGTTACTGCCAATAGTATTGGTGCTCTTATTTTTGTTATGGTTGAAATTTTCACTGTTTTTCGAGTTCTTAACTGCGCGTATTTTCATCTTGAAAAATTGAAAAGGTACATGAAGAACTGTTAAAGTTTACATAATTTGTTTTGTTTGTTCAATCTTTGCGACGACGTTACATAAACAACTTACAGTCTATGTGGGACAGAGTGGCTCAGTGGTTGGTGCGTCGGACGCGATAAACCGGCGGTTGCGGGTTCGTTTCCTAACGACGACTCACGTTGGAATTGCCTTGAGAACGCCACTACATTTACCTAACAATTTTATAGATGGATAGGCCTCAGTGCAATCTACATTCACGTGGGGCCAGTTATTTTATAAATGCAAAACCGACTTATAATATAAGATGTTAAAAAGCGCGTTAGAGCAAAATTTAATTGGAAAACATTTAAGATAGCAACAGCCGGCCCAAAACACCTTAAGTGGTTTTTAAGTTTGGAGTTGTTCTAACTCACTTGAAAAAAATCTATCATTGAAATGATAGGTCTATGTAAGACTGTTGAAACATTGTTTACGTTTGGATGGTTTGGCCTCCGTTCTAGGTCACACTGGTAAGCCCTCTGCGTGGCACAAAGTGAGCGTGTAATTTGTGAATTAATGCCAGTCGTACAAAAGCACCAAACTAACAGCCGTAATGCAATGCTAAAAAAATTAAGTTGGATTTGTGTTCCGTTGGGGAAAATAGATAAAGTCTTGACTCTCCATTCTGTGATAGAAATCTGCAATCTATTTTAATTGTATAAAAGACGATGACTATTTGTGATCTGTTTTCTCGTAGCCTTTAAATAATTTTTCTTGCATATTTTAGAATAAAAAAAGGGGACGTGTTGCAATATGCATAGGTCTTACTTAAAATCAGCATGGATAATGTAAACAAAGTACCGTTCTCTATAGCGGTCAAAGAGTCTGAATAAGGTTTCATAGAAAATTATCGAAAAATGCTAGTAAATTGTAATAACATTTAAAAACAACATGCAACAATAATATATACGCAACGAGAATAATGCATAACAAAAAATATATAATCCACATCTACATGAACATTATAATAATAATAATAATAATAATAATAATATATATATATATAAAGATCAATAAGTAAAGTTATAATAATAAAACTTATAACCTGAACAACGGGACACAACAGCTGTTGGACTAATGAAGTAAAGATTCAAGGGAAGTAATCCTGCTATTGTAGCTATCTGAATTCAAAAGATATTATTGCTATGTATTACATACTATAATTATGTTATACCTTTTGTAGTAAAAGTTGTTATCGTCAAGTGAAGTCGCTCTATTTGCAGACAGAACAAGAAGATGTTATATTGAAAGAATAAGAAGAGTTTAGGAGATTTAAGAAGAGAAAAGAAAATAAAAAAAAAGAAATATGGAGGTGGAGACTGAGAACTGGGAAACGTAATGGAAAGAGAGATATCGAGAAAGAGAGATGTAAGGACAGTGGCAAGCAGAAAGACAGGGGAAGAGAGACAGAGACAGAGTCACAGAGACGGACAGAAAGAGAAAGTCTGTTAAACTAAAAGTGTCATTCTGATTCGTGCAAATACAGTGTAGGCCTAGTCTTTAGAAAAATGTCAGGGGTTCTTGAAATCAAGAGATAATCTTTGAAAGTATTTATTTTGATGTCCTCACTGTTTAACATAAAAACCTGTCTTTTCCGAATGTTATGCTTGATTCCTTTTAAATTTTTTAGTACTGCTAAATACTAAAAATGCGGTTTTTTTAAATTATTTGCAACGGTTTTGAATGTAGGCCTAAAACTTGGACATGCGACAGATAGATTTATAATTCAAATTGTGTACCGGGTATCGACATACATAGCAGTGGATTTCATGGTGTTTTTTTTTTTTCGGATTGTTCTAGTTAGATTTTTCGATCAAGTTACAAAATCACCAAGTGAAGCAATTGGCCATGATGGAGTGTCTTCTTTTTTTTTTAAACAAGAATCGTACTTGTGACATAAGTACATCTTTGTTTCTTGATTTGAAAGGAAGGCTGTGGGTGCCGAGGTTGGGGGTTTGAATCATACCAAAGGCAGAGGAACAATCTGCCATTTTTACTTAAAGCCTAGTCTGTACTTCTAAGCACTATAAAGAATATACATGTGCCCGTGTGTTAATTCTTTCAGACATAACGACGGGCATGATGTAATACATACATCTTAAGCATGCTTAGGATACACAAAATTCAATAGTTACCCGTTTATGCCCTTATTGTGCTACTCATCAAACGGAAATTTTTTTGTCTGCATTCTCACGATATACTTTCAATACCGTCACTGTCAGGATCCGGTTGACCTCTATCTGTATGGGCACACTTTAAGAAATTTATGATTCACTAATATGTTTTACAGGGATATAGTTGCGTTCAAGTTGTTTTAAAGCTTTGCAAATTTGCACGCCCGTGTCGTAATGTAGCTGACCTCGTTAAGATGGAAGCAGCACGTGGGTATTAAATTACGTAAATAATGATTCATCGATATGTCACATTTACTGCTGGTAAGATTGAGAAAGCTTGATGATTGCCAAAAGAGGTGATGAGAAAAAAAATTAATAATTATTAAAAGCGGTCGGCAGTCAGAACAAGAAATGGATAGAACGATGAGAGGTAGATGAATAGATGGATAGATAGATAGACAAATAAATTGATAGATAGATAGACAGACAGACAAAGGGATAGATAGATAGATAGGTAGATAGATAGGTAGATAGATAGGTATGTAGATAGATAGATAGATAGATAGATGAAAATATTTAATGACGACTTGGACGGCTTACCTTATGACAGGTCTGTTTCGAGCCCGTTGCTTTCTTCAGGTAGGCCTAATTTTGTTATGGTTAAACAGACCTGCTGTAAGGTAGGCCTTCCTCGTCGTCATTGATATTGCTATGTATATACTATAAGCTCATTTTAACAAGTTGGGCAATTTTAAACCATGTAATTTGTAGATAGATCGATAGAAAGATAGATAGATAGATTGATAGATAGACAGATAGATAGATAGATAGNNNATAGATAGATAGATAGATAGATAGATAGATGGATAGATAGATAGATCTGATATGCAGGCAGACAGATAAAGTCACCATGTATTAATTTTGATGCTTAGTCTTCTCGAAATTAATTTCGCTTCATGAAACAGGTCGCACTGGGTCTTGAAACAGGAAACAGGCAGTGAAGGGGCTGACAATTATTTTGATGAATGCGACAATGTTTTTCTGAAAAAAATATAAAATTCTTAATTTCTTTCAAGTATTAGTAATTTAAATGACTGTGTTGATTCTCTCTTTCCTTCTCATAACTAGGCCTAATTCCTTTTCTTACTGACGTTTTTAGTTTAGCCTATAGAAGAACTAAGGCAGGCTTAAGCCTACTTATGGACCGGTTTTTTTCAGTTTAATTATCAAAGCCATTTCTGTACACAAAGTTACAAAAACTATTTCAGTTTGGCCGGATCAGTAGCCGAAATAGGCAAAATTTTGGATAAGTAGGTATATGTAAAATCAAGTATCGTATGACATCCTTTTACTATTTTTTGACGTAAAAATTACCACTTCAAAAACACTTCCGCGTTTTTTGTCCTAGATCTGTCCACTGTTTTGTGATTCAGCGCCTTTGTGGCTATATAAACCTAAACAATGTCTACGCTAGCTGAGGTTCCAGCTCAAGACCAATATACGTGTATCTCAGTTCTCACTAGCTGGATTTAACTGTTTTTCTTCCTACGTTGGACAAAAATATTGTTTCAATACATCTTACTGACACAAAAGCAGAAGGCAGATATTCTAAACAAAACGCCCGCTGATTCACCGCTTTTCATCGCCGCTATTCTAGGCCAAGTTTCCCTTATAAGGGAAAAGGTCTCTTCTCGGCCGAGGACCAATCAAAACCTACGCCAGACCGGTCTTTGGGAGAATAAATTGTTTAGTCACGTGACGAAAGCTCAGATTGTCACAACTCGCAAAATGGCGAACCGAAACACAGTGCACCTTACGGACGAACAGCTTGGTGATTTACGCGAAGCCTTTGATAACGTAAGTCTTTCAATGTTTTATGTTCGTAATTGATTTCTTCGTGATTAAGTTATGCGTTTGAGTGTTTACTTTCTCCTAAAATATAGTCTGAATGAAAATGAATGAAATAAGGCCCTCGCCGACTGTGTAAAGGCCTAAATCCAGTTCTTTGCCTCGCCTCAGTCGACCCACTAAAATAAACCAAAGATCTAGGCATGGATAGGTTTTCTGCTAGACCTGAGCAACGCCCATTATAATCTTGCGCTACTTATTTAAATCGTTTCCCTCTATTTTTTTTATTCGTTAAGCAGTGATAGTAGTTGTGTCAAAGCAGTTTGCCCTTACAAAGTATAAGAAATTAAAAAGCTAATGAAAACTTTATCATAGGTCATATAAGGACTTATTTATTGATCTAAAGACAAGAAAGTAGATTAGACATAGATCTCTAGATCTATAAATTTGTTTTTTAGCCCTGATCTTGCACCGAACTTGGTGAGGAAATTTTTTACTCACATGTCTCTGAGCATTCAAATTAATTTTCACGCTCTTTTTTCTTTCTTCATTTTTTTTCGTCCTTCTTGAAAGCCTAGATCTATGTTCTTCTCACTTTTAATTGAAAGTTAAATATGCTGAAACATTATCATCTCACCTACATGATTCATTTTGTCAATGTGTACATCTTTTTTGTTCACTGCCAAACTCTTTTCATGATCCTTTTCTTCACAATAATAATGATTTCTTTTGAGAGAGGAAGAGAAAGAGATTGAGGGATAGAGATAGTGGAAGAGAGAGGCAATAAAAATGGCAGCCTCTCTCACCCAATTACTATCTCTCTCACATTCCCTCCTCTCTCTCTCTGTCTCTCTACTTCTCTTCCTCTCTCAAGAGACTTCCCTTAATCTGTTTTGTATCTTTGTACATCTCTTTTTTGTCATGCAAATAAGTATTAGTCACCACAAAAAACAATTTCCTTTCTCTTCCCTACCTTTTTCTTTGCGTCTGTCTATCACTCTATGTGAAGGTAAAATAATGTTTTCGGTCTCTTATTGTCTTAGTATATCTTTAGTAAAACGCAAGTTTTTCTCTCTATAGATTTATTTATTCAAGCCGTTCAATCATCTCACTTAGTGACTCTAAAACTTGATTATACATGTATATATCGTGTTTAGTTAATAATTTTAAGGGGTTTCTATGCTGTCCATAAGTATTACAACCATTCAATGTGTGAAGTTTTTCACTGCGGTATATATGATTTTTTTATATTTGATAGCCAGGGCCGCCTTGTACACTAGGTACTTGTGACACGTTTAACTTTTTTTTTGCAAGTTATAAGTTTGTTTTCCTAATGGCCATAGGGGCCTACCTCAATACCTTACTCACTCGTCTATAGAGGCTGTTGCGTACCATACACACATGGCTTATAGTTGGTAGTTTATGATTGTGCTGTGCTATTGATCATCTATATTCCGTCAATATTACTGCACGTAGTTCTATCTATAGTATATAAAACACCAAGCGGCTTGTGATCCGTGAAGTTTTTAATGCCGTTTGCGACACATTACGATTACCTCGTCTTATAAAAGACTTACAGGATTAGTGTGAGAAGTGTAGTTTTGTGTCTCACTAAACACTCAGTCTGCGCTTCAATACATTTAATTTTTTTCAACTTTCAATCTAACGTAAGGCCTATAAAATGTGCCTTGGAAACAAGGAAAAGGACCGGCTAATGTTGAATCATGATAACTTTACCCGCGCTACACGTTTGACCTGAGGTCTTATCTTATCTGATCTTGTGCCTCATCATTTTTTACGTGTCAACCGTAACGAGATTTTTTTTAAGCTAAACACGACCTTCGATGTTACATCCTTGTTTGTGGCGGAATCATGCCCTTTAGATAGGAGTATAAACATAGGCCCACAAGGCCACATAAATATATGACATGGGTAATGTAGCGCTGAGCATAAAAAGGTCACGCTCACAGACTGAGCGGCAAAGTTATGATTCATCGTGCAAGGTCGGCTGTCCTTGTTTCTGCGTGCGAACGAAAGGAATAGATTTTGATCTACGCATTTTCTCCTTCAAAAACTCATATTAAATTACATTATTTGTTTTTGTTCGAGGGCATTGTGCTATAGCTATAGCATTGACCGCCAGGGCTTTACATTGTAGGCTACATATTTATTTTTTATTATTTATTGTGCAGTGGCGTTCAACAATAGTACAATTCGGTATGGGGCGGTGCGCTGCGGCAGTAACTGAATATAATTATGTCAACATGAACATCTCAGCAAGGCCTGGATAGGGCGGTGTGAAATCGGTGTCATGCTGTCAGATAATAAAACATCTCGTGCCTCACCGACCACAATCGCTTTCTGTCAACAGTAAAACGGCATGCTCTGTTTTCGTTTATATTATTGTGCTTGC
>BMAT01009310.1:56902-71562 GCA_019649035.1 Elysia marginata | reverse complement strand
TCTCTCTCTCTCGCTCTCTATCCATCTATCTATCTATTTGTTTAAAGCTATTCCTACTCGTCTGTCATCTTTCCCCCCTCTCCTAATCCCCTTCATCCCTTTCGTCTTTCCCCTTTCTCTGTCATTCGCAATATGTTTTCACAATAACTTAGATTCCTGTCATTAACGTTAGTTAAGATTGCGAAACAACACAAGTATTCACGCATTGACAACTTCAACCATGACCAGTGCAAGCTCCCAATCTTACTCTTCAGTTTAACCCGCCACCTCAATTTTATGGGTTTAATTAAGACTTCATTTGCAAAGTGATGTTTTATCACTTTGATGTTTTCCAATATTAATGAGACTCATATTACTTTAGGAAAAGACTCACTTATCTAGATAGAACATTGTTCGATTCGCGTCGCTGCTCCGTATGCAAATACACCATCACTTAGTGACTCTCGGTACCGGTACAGAAGAGATCGAAACGGTTAAGAAGTCACTCAGCCTCAACGCTAATCAGTAAGCGATCGAGGGAGTGGGTTGGGTGGTGCTGAACTCAACATTCTTGTGGCTGGATTGTGGTATGGCTGGTTTACACCAAAAATTTAAAAAAAATTGCCAAGCAAAGTTATGAGTGTAACAGTTACGGTCTTTACTACGTGCATAATATCATGTCACTACATGTAGAATTATCATGTCCTCCTATGAGTACATTATTTTATTGTCAGCTCATAGAGACATTAAACCATAGCCTAGCCTCTAATATTTCCAAATTGTGACCCTGATGTACATCTGGTGAAGGAATAACGACTCGTTTGCATTTGCACAAGGCACAGGGAGAAGGGGGAGACGTAGGACGCATTGAGCTAAGAAGCAGGCAGACTGGCAGAGGAAAAAGAGGTGTATGAAAAATAAATAAAGAGAGATCTGAAAGAAAGAAAGTATGAGGGAGAGAGAGGGGATAAAAAAATTCGGTGGATTAAGGGAGAGTATAGAATTACAATAGAGATATAGATAGAGAGATAAAGAGAATATTGACGCACAATATCCAATCGATTAGAAGACTGAGGAGGTGACTCTTACTTGTATAATATGATATATGGGCTAACCACAAACACTGTCTAAAGCTGAACGAATTCATTTTTCGTTAAAAATGTAAATTGCCTGGCTTTACAAGCAAATGTTGATCATTGTTTTAAATTACACTGTAAGTGAACGAAATTCAACTCTATTAAAACTAGTTAAATTCAAGTGTAAAAACTGCAGTGTGTCTAATTTATTCTTCTTTTCTAAGTCTCGACTAAAGATAGGAAACGATATAAAAAATATGTCGGACCGAGACACTAAAACTCACAAGACTGATGTCACATGTTCCTCGTGATCAGTTTAGAAATTAAATTAAAACATAACAGCCACACTCTAATGTCATATTATTTAAGACAGTCCTATACACCCTTGATACTATTACATGTATTCGAGTTTCGTAACCGAGTCATTGTAAATTAGGTAAAGACTTGCGGAAGCCCTGTTTCTTAGTTTACTTCCTTTGCTCTACATTTTCTGTCCATCTCCTAAGCCTTTCTTCTTCTTCTTCTCCACCTCCTCTTCTCCTCTTTCTCCTCGTTCGTTTTCCTTTTCCCCCTCCATGCTCCCCTTTCCCCCAATGACTTCTTGATCGTCTTTTTTAAAAACCTTTTTTTGTATATATATATATCAATTATATCACCCTTCAAATTCTCTCGTGCGTCCTGCCTCCTTCTATCTGTCTGCCCCCCCCCCCTCTCTCTCCATCATCTATACCCTTTCCTATCCCTCATTCTCACTGTTTCATCCATGTATGCAGGATTTGTGCTCCAGTACCCTGATAAAAAATTAAACTGCTCCCACTTTGTACTAATGCATTTTCCACTTTCGTGGCTGACTAAGCAAAAGGTCATCGAGTACTGATGATGATCGGGACCTTTCAAGATAAACGTTTCGCCACCACTTCTAATCTTCCGCAAAATTACCGAAGATCATACATTGGCAGTTCTCGCCGGAATTTACCTAGTAAATGCATACTACAAAATTTCGGGGTCCGCCTTCTTTTCTCTGCCTGGCTGATTCAACATTAAATCAGAATTATGGGTTCTTACATGAGAATTTGATATCCTTTGCGTACATGTGTGACGTACAAAGTGTATTCACTGACTTTTTGAAAGCCATTGCACAAGGTTGGCTTTTCTGGCTTTATTTTTTAAATTTGGCTTTCAATGAAAAGTTAAAAAAACCATCAAAAACGTATGTGCATGTTAATTTAAACTTACAAAAAAAAACTAATGCTAAAGCCAAAGCCATAAACTAGTGTCTCTAAAGTCAAACGCTTTAACGTATATAGTTGAAATTAGTTAAGAACACACACACTGCAAAAAATAACAGTTTTTAAAAACTTTTATAAAAGATGCTGTTTTTCTTGAAGTGACTGAAACGAAATCTTCAGTAACCCCGCCCATCCCTGATTAATTATGTGTATCGTATATTAGTATATGTATTTCTACTGTGAAATAATTACAAATAGCCAATCATTACATTTTTGTTTATCTTAATCGAGAAATTCATTACATATTTGTTTATCTTAGTCGAGAAATTCATCTAGCCACACACGTGCCTTACAGTTATAGCAGTTCGAATTGCTCAGTTTAATATTTAGCCCTGTCGTTTTTTAACTCGGTTCAGTTTCAATCTTCTGCTCATTCACCAATCGTCCGATATCGTGTTTGCTTTAAACACGTTTAGGTCTGGTTTAAAAAGAAAAAGTGCGAATTTCTTATATACTGAATTATTTTTTTCAAGGCTAAAAATACTACGCAATAATGCTGAAAGTAAATAAGTATGATTCATAACGCTATTTGTAAAGACATTCTGTGTGATCTTTGGCGCAACAAGCAAGACCCATTATACCATGTCTAACTGGCGATAGATATATTCTAGCGTCAGTCAGCGAATTTTATGTAGCCACTTGGTTTGTTCGTAATGCCCAGTTAAACCTCAGGATTACCATGACTGCATGTCAATTTTGGTGTGTATGTAGCGGATATGGTGTATTAGTATCCTCGTGAAGCTTAGGAGACGTAAAACACGTTAAAAAACCAGTAGATTTGATTAAAACAGAGCCATTGAAAACCCCTTGACATGGATGGAGAGAAGGAAAGAGATGTGTATAAAGAGAGAGAGCATAGGAAAAGAAAGAGATGGGGAGAGAAAAAGAACGGTTTTTTTTTTTTTTTTGGAAGAACAGTAATGCCCAGCAATTTTTTAGGATGTCGTCAAATCATTTCTTCATGCTGGTTGCCTTATCTCGTAAGACCGGATCCCCAGGGGTTGGCTTTATAAAATACTATCTTTAAAATAACTGGATCAAATCTATAGAATTATTGCTGAACATCCTCCCTGCCACGGTTTTTTTATTCATCATTACCAACGTGTACCCCCCTCGCCCCCCAAGTACACACACACCTACACCATCGTGGGCGGAAGGGGATCAAATAGAGCATGACAGTTGACACCAGGTATGCGAGGTTGAAATCGACAGTAGGGCCTCTACACTGAAAGAGTGAGAGTGTGAGAGAGAGAGAGAGAGACAGGCGGTCGGGTGAATTGAACCGCTTGAGGTGGGTAGCGGCCTGTGTCCTACAGGTCTGGTCATACTGTACCGGGTTTTCCCGCTGTCACTGGGTCACCAGAAGATCCAAATCAAGATTCTATATTACGCCATATCTCAAAGATCAATAATTTATTCTTTTTATATTTGTTTTTTTTTGTTTTGGGTCGTGCGTGCATTCGCGGGATACTCGAGAACTTACCAGACAAGATATAAAAATTACAACCATTAAAAATATGTATTTGCAAAGAGGACTTTGTTGGTTAGCTTAGCATTAAATTTTAGGATAACGTTTATACATTTTCGCAACAATTTATGTACATTGAAATTGCAGTAGTAGAACTGTTGATTTTTTATAGTATTGGAGGTAAACTATTTCTTAGCGGTATTATGATACTTCTACTGCTGTACGACTACAACCACTATCACCACCACCACCACTAGTACTACTACTACTACTACTACTACTACTACTACTACTACTACTACTACTACTACTACTACTACCACTACTGCTGCTGCTGCTGCTACTGCTGCTGCTACTACAATTACTTCGACCACTACTTCTAATAATAATAATAGTTTATAACTTAATATTGATATTACTATTATTATAAAATTCTAGGTCTCATTCGTTTTTTATTAAAAATAGTATGCGGGAGAAAGAAATGTAAGTAAAAAAGCTCTAAAGCCTTCTTTATAGAAACCATTGGGTCAGTTTTTTTTATTAACAACAACGCGCAGGATTGTACTTCTTTCTTCCCTTTTGGTGTAAATAGAATCCGTCATTCGTGGTCACGTCTTCATCAAGAGTTTCTTGTTTAAAGAAACTACATCGTGAACTTCCTGTTTTTATCTTTCCTAGGAAGACGCCTGTACCCAAAAAATCATAGCTTTGAAGTGGATATCAGAAGGTTGACGTGAGTTAATGGTTAGCGGGTTTTCCACCGTTACCAAACCCTAGTTAAGCAGGATGCAGATTAAAGTGTAAACCTGGGAGGCATTTCACGTTTTTCCTTATAAGCATCTTCAAGGAGCTTATTGAACGTTATCTTCTTCAATAAATAGAACAGCCCTTTGTTGAATCTGTAGTAATCTGTAAGAATACAGCAGCAATCTTTGAATGTTGAAATACATTCTTTGAATCTAGAAAATGTAAACCAATGCTAATTCAGGCGTGCGTGTTGGGTATCTGGTTGGGTTTTTTATGTTGTTCAACATTGGTTTGGAAACTGCTTATTAGTTATCTAGAGTGTTTTACAGAGAATTTCTTGTATCTTGTGCACTATAAATGGTAGATTGATAGTGTACTGTCGAAATCATGGCTTGTAACGGTGTGATACCGTATGATCCATATTGTGTTTTAAAAAACTGTCGCGCATTGTGCATGCGGAATGTTCTCTGTCATAAAGATTCAACACTTGTTCTTGGATAGATGTAGATCTCATGCTCATAGCCTGTTTCTCAAGCTTTGCTGACCTGTCTTACTAATGATTTGATTGTTGTAAACAGTCTCTAAATGGCCCCGTGCTTGGCGATATGTAGATAAGCATTATCAACAAATAAAGGAAGAAAAGAGACAACTACACATCAAAAGGGATTGACATCCGGTTTATCTTCGTGTTAACAATGAACAAAGAGGGAAATAGCAAAGCTGGTCGAACGAGTTTGTCTTGTCTTTGTTGGTCATACTAGTCATCTTTGAAAAATTCTTGAAACCTCGTAGATTTTTTCCTAGGTTATCCCTTTAGGCACTACAAAGGTGTGTGTGTGTGTCATTTGCGAAAAGTTAAGTGTCGTATGGGAATTATGTGACCTTTTTGGTGTGAAATTGTCTTGCTTCTACTGCTGAGAAAGAGAGAGGAGAGAGTGTGAGAGGTAACGGTCATTCAATAAGTATACGTATATCAAGATAGATAGAAAGATCTGTACCGAATTATAGATCTCAATAATAGATAATAAACCGCTGTTGGGTTGGGACGTAAAACTATGACTTTAACTATGAGAGCACCATGTTTTTTTTTTCTTTATTTGGACTAGCTTAGTACAATGTTTTAACCAACCAGTTTGTCCAACAATCATAATAAATTATACATGAATTATAATTGTGGAGGTCGAGGTCTCTCACCTGCTTTCAATTTTTTAAATGAAAACCATGCGTATAAACTTAGTCCGATTCCCAGATTCCGATAGGTGACCTCTTGACCGCTTGACCGCTTCTAGGACAACCGTACTGGACACTGCACAGAAACTTTGTTAAAATTGAACAACTTTAACGACAGTGAAATCAACATCGCCTTTTATGACTAAATGTCTTTCCTTTTTCCCTTTCATAATATCCCTCGTCCAAACCAAATGCTGTCAACACTAAACCAAGCGTTGTCGATTAAAAAAAAACATTTCGTGAAACATAAAAGGGTTCTGTACCTAAAAGTATGCATCTTTTCCCACAAGATAATTATTACGACAGACAAACCAAAATCTGCTCAAACAATTTTTTTTCGGTCTGTTCAGTTTAGCCTGAAAAGGATACGACTGTTCGTGAAGATCTGGTCATATTCGTTCATAAATATTGGCTTGGATGTAGTTACAGCTAAGTCATTTATGATGATTGGCAGCTAGATGGTAAGTGGTAGGAGATTACAAGCAGCCAACTTCCAGATCTACCCACTGCCATTGGTATTACATTTATTACATTATATGCTTCACAATCATTCCTCCGGTGTTAAGATATTTTCCAAAGCGAAATCATGGTCATTCGCTGCTAAAAAAAATTCAGTTACTATAATTAGGTGGGGTTTTTTAGATGATCAAGAACTTTTGTGTCTAAGCGAGAGCATCATTAGAGCCGAAGTAGATCGTAATGTCCACTTCATAGCTTTGAGGTCCGTCCCTTTAGGGTTCATGCGCACAAGCTCATCTTAACCCAGAAAGGACATTGACCTGCAATTAAACGATTGTTGGTCTAATTTTATTACTAGCTTGACATAAAATATAACCTCCTTAAATTGATTTCACAACTGATAACATCAGTTTGCAAAAGTTCTTTGTCTTTTGACTTTGTTATGACTCGCATTAAGAACAAAAGCATGGTACTTTAGGAGGATTTTACAGACATCTGGTGCAAGAGTCGTGTTTATATCTTCTTGCAAAAAGTGAAACAGTTAAAGAAGCAATCAATTGTAATATCAATTTTAACCGTTGAGATGTCATCTAAATGTTACAATTATTATCACTTAATACAAATACCAGCCGCTGTGATAAGGCAATGATAACAGAAGGGAGCAGCTTTTCAAAGACAATCGCTTGTTTATCAATCCTACAAGATATCGGTCATGTTTACTAATCATACACATATCGACTCGATTAGAGCAAGTTATATGATTGGCTGATTGCCCGTTTGTCCCTCGTCCAGTCCAAGTTGGAACAGGATTCACACAATCGATTGAGGGCCAGCCATAATTATGCTCTCGTGGCGTCTTTGAGACGTTATGCCTCATAATCACTTTCCTGAAACATCCCGCTGTGCAGATTGTCGACTCTTTGCTTGTTCCGTCTTGGCTTTGAACCATAGGGAAATACTCTTTGTTATGGTTTCTTTCTTTCTTTTCTCCCTGAAACGCATTTTAATGCGTGTGTCTTCACTATTGTCGTATTGTCATTACTTCCGATCTCCATATCTCTTTAAATGAGTAATCTTCGAATAATTCACGTCCTTTCACTCTGTTGCTTTTATGAGTCAAAGACGCTATCATTTTGCCAGCGCATCATAAGTCACCCCCCCCCCCCTTTCATTCTTATCATTTTTTCTTACGTGAAGACAAAGACAGCTGAGATGAGCTAGTGCATGTATATGTAAGCAAAGAAAAAAAAACCTTAACTGAGTAATTTGCTTAGTCTGATACAACAGTTAAATGTCAAAGACTCTGGAATCGAGGTCACCAAAGATAAAGAAAAAAATGGATGCCCTCATGTTTATTGTTATGAGCCCCGAGTGTGAAGTTAACCTTTAAGTATAACCGAAAGGCAGGCAACTTGCACTAAACCTGTCACCACCTCCTGTTAAAATTAAGCGTGTGAATACATGTAGTTCATGTACCGTAAGCATGCATGGTGACATTATGATGACAAGGTTGGGATATGGTACATCTCGTATGAGTTGTGATGATGTGTACGTCTGAGTCTATGTAACGTTTTGTATGAATCATGTCCGGAAGCAAAGGATGAATATTATACTACTTCTTCTTTTTCTCTTCTTCTTCTTCTTCTTCTTCTTCTTCTTCTTCTTCTTCTTCTTCTTCTTCTTCCTCCTCTTCTTCTTCGCTTTTCATACTATTCTATACCGATATATCCGAAAAAAAAAAACCAAGGCAAATCAATGAATGTTACGAACTTGTTAAAATCTTTTTGTGTGTGATTGGATAATCAATATACAAAAATTTTCGCACCCATGGGTTCTAATTGGTCTTCAGTCCTGACTTTTAAAAAAGCCAAAAGAAATTCAACGACTTTGATCAACAGAACACTAGAAGACGATTTTGAGATTGTTTATTTTCTAATTGGTCTTCAGTCCTTACTGAAAAAAAACCAACAGAAATTAAACGACTTTGATCATCAGAACATTAGAAGATGATTTATAGATTGTTTATTTTTCTCCGGACACTGGACTGTTTGATTCTGTGACCCAGGCCTGCACAAGTGAAAACATAAGTATACCCCAGACAAGGTTTGTATGAATGTATTGTATATCGAAACGTGTTCTCAGCTGCAAACAGTGAAATGATTGAACGCGTTATATTCCATGCCCGGCGGCGTTTGTCGCCCAGGTCTGCGCATTTCTGCATGCTTAGGTCTATCGAGAATCAGATCTATAGCCGACCCAGATCTAGGTCTAGGTTTAATAGTAGTTTGCTGTGTCCGTCGTGTTCAAGCTATGCGATCATAACATTATAGATCTAAGTTACGCTGAAGAGAAACGCTCGCCCGTATTGATCCACAGCTGATTGTCTTGATCTAATCCTCTACCTATACCCAGTATACGACTATACCCTGGAAGCAGGGTACAGGGGAGAGAGTACTTGAGAGAGAAATAGAGAGAGAGAGACGGAGATAGAGAGATACTTCAGAGCTCAACACTCAGAGCAAATCATCAACATTCTAGTTCAAGATTACACAAATAGGCCACAGCTTTCTTAACATTTAACGTTATGCCGTATAAAAAAAGAACAACACCAAACAACGCTACTACATGTATACTTCCCACAACTGGTTTCACGCCTCATTTGCCTGAGGGAAAAGCTTATCCAGAGCTTCAATACTTGCCTGTCCCGCGTCCCCCTGAACAAGAGCAAACCGAACCAATCAAAAATAAAACAAAAATTAAAATGCTGCTGATTACTAAAACACTGATTATATCAAATTAACGTCATGACAGATTGATCAAACATTTCATAAAATGTGCACGAATCTATGAAAAGGCTTATTCCAAGATATTTTTTCCATCGGACAATTTTTCTTTCGGTATTAATTATGTTTCGTATGGCCAAGAAACAATTATAAGTTTTATCACAAGCGTATCAGCCTATTAGTATTTTGTCAGACTTAAAGCTTATCAGTAAAGGGAAAAATCGATAACAAATTCTGCAAGGACTTACTGTCACAGTAATGAAAACAAATCACATAAATAGTGAGCAATAAATATTCTTTGGATGACATTGATGAAACACCAGGTGGGAGTCTCTCTCTCTCTCACTCTCTCTCTCTCTCTCTCTCTCTCTCTCTCTCTTTCTCTCTCTCTCTTTCTCTCTCTCTATCTCTCTCTCTCTCTCCCTCCCTCCCTATAATTTGCCTTTTATCTCACTTGTTTTTCTATCTTGCCTTTTCTGTCTTTGTCTATCCCTCTCAATGTCTCTCTCTCTCTCAAAAGCCCTCTTTCTCCCTTACTATGTTTCTCTTCTCCTCACCTCCCTCTCTCTCCCTCATCTCCTTGTACACTCACCCGTTTACCTCTAGCTCCTTTTTCATCTGTCAAATTGAGCGAAATGGTTGGTTTTGTCTACGCCTGTTCATGAAGAAACTACATAGTGCGCTGAAGCTGACATACTCGGGGAAGTGGATAGAATAATCTAAATGGTTGCAACACTAGACTAATCAACGCTCAACTTTTTTAATGTCGAGCCCTCTAAGTACAAATTATGTCAATCAAACGATAGTTAGTTATTGAAGCTGAACAAAAATCAACAATCCTGTGTTATTTCTTTTTGTGTACGGGACTTGGAGGGAAGGAAAAAAGCAAAGACAAAAGTAAAGATAAAAGAGATAAGGGGTAGAATGGAGAGTTAAAGAGAAAGGAAAGAAGACAGGCAGAGGGACAGAGATAGAGAAAAAGAGAGACTACTTTTTCTTACGTTTAAGTTTTAATGAAGCACCAAAGACTAATTTCAAATGTCAGATATCTTCATATTAACTGTGCGTGTATTTGATTTTCTAATGGACTCACTTCACATTCGAGTGATGTGTTAATACCAGTATGTCATAACACGGCTGCCTGTTATGACATAATATGGGGTTTTATGTGTGGCTTGAAAGACGTACGCGTATATGCGGATAGTATCGGTAGAATTTTAGCAGATTCAAAAAAAAAAAAAAAGAACCTAACAATTTGCTGAGTATATATATTATCTTTGAAACCCTTTGACCTTGGATCAAAATTATCGAAGAATAATTATTGCACGTTCAAATTTTTTTGTCTTGCCGGTCCTATTTTTGTCGTTCTTGTAATTTTGTAACGATTTATGATTGTGTGTGCTGGGGAGTCTATGCAGTGTTTAGTTTTTTTTTATTTCTTAGACTTTAGAGCTTTCTAACCATATCGCAACTTCGGGCTTGTTTATTTTGATGGAAAGAAAGACATTCATGTAAAAGCCTGGATTGAATTTCCACCAATCAGCTCTCGGGTTGCTCGAAATACCATCATCCTACTACAGATTTCAATCATGGAAGCTTTTGTTTTTACCGAGTCCTTCACAAGCCATTTCAACAAAATTAATATTAACAAACCGGAGCATAAAGGCAGTTTTCTGTCGATTTTCTACGCTAATTTGGTTTTAAAGCACAAAAGATGAAATACATATATCTTTTAAAGCAGTTTCATTAGCTGTGTTGACCTAACTAGAATTGCCTGAAAACTTTAGAGATTTTGGAGTGATTATTTACTTTCCTCTCGGCGGGATGCCTGGTCTGTACAGTTTAACTGCCTTGCTGGTCTCAGTTGGGTCACATTCCTGGCGCAGTCACAACTGACGGTAGTGGTAGTCCCTGGCCTGGGTTAGCCTAGGGCAATATGAAACTACCTGTTCTGTCCTGTTAACTCACTAGCTGTCATGGTGGTGATTGCATTAGAGGAAAAGCTGTGGTAAAATCTGTGTGATGGAAGTCATAAAGTTATGTCTTTCAGACAGAGAGAGACAGAAGAGAGGGAGGAATCGACAAGTAAGAGCGAACGAGATAGAGAGAACGAGAGAGATGGGTAATATAAACGTAAACTTAAGCTTTTTTTAACTGCGTTTACTTTTTTCCCATCTTCGATAATTAATTTTATTTTTGGCCCTTCGTGGTGCTGTCGCTTTTGCTGTGCATTGTCTATAGCTATCATGGTGTTCATTCAAAATTTTTTTTCCCTCATAGTTGTCTGTTGTTTGATTTGTAGGCTAGCTATGTAAAAATATCCCTTTCATCTTAAAGACTGTTTGGACGCTGTTAAGCCCGTTTCACTTTACGCCAATCATCCGCAGAGGTTTCCGGACCGTCTGCGAACCGGTGATTCGTTTATTGCTTTCACAAGGGGCGTTATCATTTGAGAGGATGAAGGTGATATAGGGGTAGAATTTTTATCACGCTTTAGTTCCTAGACGGTGTGGGGTTTCCCGTGCAGGATGAGCGCCATGTGAAACCGGCGATGATTCTCTGACCTCCCCTTTCTATCTTTTATAACAGAAAAAAATGACTTCTACTTACTCGTAATTTGGGTTTTTGCTTAGTTTCGATCTCTCTTGATCTTCTGTATGGTGCCGAATAATATAGCTCAGCAAAAAGCCATCGACCTTCACCCTAACGCCTCACCCTGATGGGTTTTTTTTTTCATCTGAAGACTCAAATTGATAATATCACTAACGTCACCCAGTCCTCTCTCATTCTGGTCCTCCTATAAAAAAAACTTTTTTTTCGCTCTTTCAATCACTTTCAAACTCTACCCTTCCCCCCCTATCAAATCGCCAATCTAAGCTCCGTTGTTCTCCCGTTCGTAGTCGCATTTGCATACAACTTACATGTAATCATTTGTAAATAATTAACTTCCACTTCCAGCGTTCTTTTCACTTATCGACGCCGTGATTTTGGCCTGTTTAGAAAGCCTCTACGTGGCCATGTCATTTGCGTTCACCGCATATTTCGCGCAAAAGATAAACGTTGGGCTAAAATTAACGATGGCCTTCCTTCTTATTAGTTATTGGAAAAAGTGTGTTCAGCTTTTAAGCACTTCAGCCAACACAATTACCTTAAGGAATGCCCAAAACTCAACTCTTCCAAACATTGCACTGTGATGTATGTGACATAGAGACAGCATGGCCTTTTTTACTTCACCGTTTCAACTGCTTGTCAAGTTCCCCCCTGGCGGCTCGCCAGCAGAGGATTCGATCAATACCACCCACGGTTGACTGCGATTGTTCCATCAAAATGACGCCACATAAGCCTCATACTTCTATTGCTCTACTCAAAAGCTCATATTCCAAGCTTGGTTTCGAAATCTGCAAGAAGCGCTCGTAACATTGTAAAATGTCACATTTACATCTAACGACAGACATGGCATCAATTAGTTCACACCGCTCGGGTTATCGGCAGCAGAAAGAATAGAATAATTTACAATTTTATGTGGTACGATTTCCCGCTCAGGCTGAGTCAAACTTGGTGCTATTGTTTGTTTTGTTGATGCCGTTGTTATTTTGTTTTTTCTTTCGTTTCTATAAATATTTTTTGTGTGTTTTTCTTGTCTATCTATCTATCTATCTACACATGTATTTACCAATTCCTTTTCTAAATCTTTGCTATTAAAATTTTTATAAATCGAGATATACTGGGATTTTCTTCTTTCACTTTCAGAGCGAATTAAGAAATGTCGAAGTATGAAAATGTTAAGCTTCCGCCGCCTGTAGAATAATTGCAGCGCGAGGCAGATCTTGTTGAGCATGGCACACCATTTAAATGTCCATATCTTCGCAGGTCAGTTGTCTCAAGGACACAATTATGGCAGTCTTGTAAGTCTTTTCATCTCCCTCCCTCCTTCCGCATTCTCTCTCTCTCTCTCTCTCTCTCTCTCTCTCTCTCTCTCTCGTCTTCGAACTAAACGTCTGGGGTTTGACTATTTGGCCATAACCTGACCTCCTGAACTTTGCATAGTTTGTTACGTACTGTAATCTGTGTAGGTCGTTTGCCTTTAGACATGGGGCTTAGGAGGGTTGAAGAAAAGGTGCTAAAGAGATGGATAGGGAGGGGAGGAGTTTAGACACCTCTGCAGAAGTTAGACTTTGGTCTGTGTTTAACAAGGTCTCAGACTCTCATAGAGGAGTTCGGCAAAATTGCAGCCGAAGTCCTCAAGAGCTAAGCATGATGATTTATCCTCAACTAGAGATTGTCTTTAAGTGCGTGCGTCTCGTGCGACATCCGAAAATATTTGTGTCGTTATCAAGGTACCGTTACTGCCAGTGTTACTGGAGGCGTGGACTTAACTAGGAACGCCCAAGCACACGCAACAGGCGTACTACCGGATCTATTCTTAGCGAGTTTACAAGAAAAGGTCCTCTCGTGTTTGTCCGATGACTAAGACCACAGCAGTGTAGAAAGTGACTTGTCCATTAGGTCAGACCTCTCATGTCATCCACATACTGTTTGGTTAGTGAGATTAATGAAGGCTTGGATTTTTAGCATCTTGCAGCTTCATCTTCAGGTGGATTTAGAGACCATTATCTTTATGGGAGAACTTAAGGAAAGTAACAATGATGGAATGATGCGTTAGCTGTTGTTGTCATTCATACCACACCACATTGACTTAACAAATGCATGGAACATTATCAGATCAGCCCCATTGGAAAACTGTTGGTACGTAAAAAGGATAGTACGACGTTGCAACGGTTATTCAGATCTGACTTACGTACTTCTCGTTTTTACCAAACAATGTTCTATGTCGTCGGATGAACACCTTTGGAAAACTTGGTGGCTCTGAAAATGATAGAAAGGTGTTTGCTGTAACAGTTTTGGACACCATACTTCAGTGATTAGCGTCGTCATATAGCAATGAGCGGTGTGGGATAAAGGATAGAGAAAGAGAGCGAGAGAGAGAGAGAGAGAGAGAGTGAGAGAGCAATGTGTGTGGTCACGACAGCAGTAGTGAGGATTTATTGATGAATTTAGAACTCGTTATTAAGTAGGCACACCCAAGCTTCCGCACCTGTGAAACTTGCGACACGCTTAAATTCTTTCCCTGTGTACGAAAAGGCTCTTCGTCCACTTATTTAAAACATCTTCAGACCTATGGTCCTTATCCTCTTTTCAACGTCATCTTATTTCAGGAAATAACAACCTTGTCCACCGGGTAAGACCTCCCTTATTATGCAAAAAAAAAAAAACGCTTCTGCCAATCTTATACATGTATTGTTGAACCAGTAAGTAAATAACCTGCCATATTCAATTTTTAGTTTGAAATTGAGACGCAAGATCTCTCTAATTTACCAGTGCTTTGTTTCAGCCAGTTGACAAAACCTCTAGCCAATGCTGCTAAGCTGTGTTGCAGACTCAATTTCGCCTAATAAAGAGAGACGGGAGAGAGAGAGAGAGAGAGCTAGGTACAAGATGCTTCAATATTACTTCTTGAGGCAGTTTAACACATTTTTACGAGTCCTTAAGACGTGTCTAGGGACAGGGCCAAGAGCCCCAACTTGATCAAGTACTTTGTTCAAGCTTCTTGGTATTAAGGCTTGTTTGA